>WBMW01002169.1:427184-463477 GCA_013396635.1 Penelope pileata | reverse complement strand
AAAAAAAAAAAAAAAAAAAAAATCAAGCCAGGCTGAGAATGCAAAATAAGCCTGAAAGCAGATTCCAGAGGTGAGTTTTTATTGTTTTGGAACAATCAGGGAGAAAAATGTCACTGTAACATCAGAACAAAAATAACATGTTTAAGAGCTTGCTCTTTTTTTTTTTCTTTCAGTGTTTTCTTTATTGGTTTTAATTAAACTCTTCTTAGCCTGATGAGCAAACTTCCAATTAAGCTCTTGTAATAAAAGAGTAAACATAAAAAATAACTGGCTTCATGGGTAAGCACATTAGAAATCTATGTACTGTAGAGAGCGTTAGTACTGTGAAAGAACTGGTTTATTTTTTTAAAGCTCTGTTTTTTATGCTGATATATTCAGAATTAAACCAATATTCTAGTGGAAATTACAATAAAGGATATGGAGATTTAATTTTTATTGTTTAGAGTACATTAATTCTCACAGTATCCCTATGCAACAAGTTTGTGACACCTGTGATTTTTTTCCAGATGCAGAAACTGAAATGAAGGGTCAGTTCACTAGCTCCTACAAAAAATAAGTGCAATAATTTTCAAAGGGGTAGGATAGGAGGCTAAAATGTTTGAAGGAAGGTGGAAAAACCTTTAATTTGTTGCTTCCAGGAAGGTCAGGTATCTATAGATTCAATAGCCACAATCCAACTACTAGAAACTATAAGGCATTCTACAGGGATGCTACTTAGCTTCTGAATTGCTGTCGTTAGGCAGCTGCCTCTATGATATTCAGTTTCTGGTAAGAAGCAATAAGAATTTAGTTTAAAGAAAGAAAAAAAGAAAACAATCTGTGATAAAGTCAAAATTAATATCTGATATTGATGACAGCAGTCACGAGCACAGAAGCTCAGTCAGCTTTATGAAATGACAAGAAAAGGAATTTCAGACCTTGGTGGTTTCAATGCATGTGTTGATATTTTAAATTTAAAATGATATTTAAAATGTAAACTCTAGATACTAGGTGTGTTAATGTACATTTTCCTGAACAACCTTAATTTTCTTGTAAGATAGGAACTATACTTCAGCAGTACTTATGGGCAGAAGAGATTTTGTTTGCAGCTTTTTTTACATTCTCAGCTGTGCCATCCTAGCCAGACCCTAAGAACAGTTCTGTGGGAAGGTGTCTTAGTTTCTAACAGAAGTCACTTCTCTCATAGCATCTGGTATTACGCTATGTTTTGGTATCAGAAGAGAAATAAAACTGATAACACCTGGCAGTGTTGAACAGAGCCAAGGACGTATTCTGTTCCTCAGTGAAGCAGTTAGGAGGCATAAGGAGCCGGGAACTGGGAGGGGACAGGACCAGGGCAGCTGACCCAAACTGACCAAAGAGCTATTTTATACCATATAACATCATGTGATTTTTACGGAAGGGGAGTCTCTTTTTCGGAGGGAGGGGCTGCTGGCTGGCTGGATATTGGTCGTTGGTCCCTTGCTTTGTGTATCATCTATTGTTTATTATATATTTAAGTATGTACTGTTCTTTCTTTTATTCTCTCTGCTATCTTAGTAAATAGCTTTTATCTCAGCCCACGAGTTCTACCGTATTTATTCCTTAATTCTCTCCCCCATCCCACTTGGGAAGGGGGAGGGTGAGCGAACAATTGTGTGGGACTTAGCTATCTGCTGGGTCGAACCACAACAGAAGGGCAGATGAAAGGAAGAACTTCTGTGGGAAGGACTTCCAAACCTCGCATTCATGTAGAGACCGTGATGGCAGATCACAGCTGTGATGTCTGTTGTCTTTCTCCTTTTTTCTCCATTTTGTTCTTTGTGTTGTGCATTTTTATGTCACAATACTATATATTTATGTGACTTTGAGTAATACCATAAAAACCTGAAAAATGATCTGCCTTTCCATGTTGATTCACATTCACTTGTAACAGTGAGCTCATCCTTTCCAGATTTTACTCTACGAGAAAACTTCTGAGTAGCCTTGAGTGCCAATATGAGGCTATACACAGATACTATAAAATAGCTATTAAAGCTGATCAGATTCCAAATAATATTCAATTGCAGAAATTGACTAGGAGTATTTCTTAGACTTAAAATACCAAATATTAGAACATTTGCATTTCAAAATTTTTTGTATTCTGACTCATTTCATAATTCACAGATTTTCCCTGATTAACTGGAAATATAAATGGTGGTTAATATGGCCGATTATCTCTGAAAAGAGCTAGTACTTCTATTTTGACAGTATTGTTTCACATTGAATATAGAAGTAGAATTTGCTGAGAATCTTTAATCTAAAATGCTAACTAATAAATCTAATGCATTTTCTTAGAATTCAGTCTCATAGTATCATGAGTAAATGCAGTAAACAAATATGAGTTCTACTTTGTACAGTCCAGGCTTTATTTCTACTCTCAGTATTTGTCCTAGTGTACCTTCATGAGTTTAAAAACAGATCAAATGTCTACTCTATTTAGCTGACTTGCATGAAGTTCTGTGACCTCATTTATTTCACACGTCCGTAAATTATTGATGATATTTGCTATAACTCCCATAAAAGACACCTGCAGAAAGAGTCTGGAAGGTTACGTTTGATGCAAACTGTACTGAAGTTAGTAGACAGTACCCCATTACTTGAGTGACTTTTCAATAATGACCAAGATTTTTTAAAAAATACATGTGCTTTCACACTGATGGCTAGCTAAACTTGACCACACTGCTCTCTTACTCTCCTTCCTCAGAGGAACAGAGGGAGAAAATACAATGAAAAAAAGGCTCAAGGGTTGAGATATGGGCAGGGAGATTACTCACTAACTACAGTTACAGGAAAAATAAATTCAGGAAAGGGGCCCTTTCCTACCTCCTCCTCATCAAGTGATGCAATGGAACGGTGAATGGGAGTTGCAGTCAGTCCATAACGCTTCATCTTTGCCACTCCTCCATGGTCACTCTCTGCCCCTGGTACATGTGGGGTCCATCTCATGGGATGCCATCTTTCCCCAGCTGATCCTGCATGGATTTCCCACAGGCTGCAGCTCTTCAAGCACTGCTCCAACACAGCTCCGTACCAAGGGAACCATCCTCTAGGAGCACACTGCTCCAGCATGGGTCGCCACAGGTGGCAGCTCCCTCAGACATCCTACTCCACCATGGGCTCTTCTCCACGGGCTGCAGGGGGACAGCTTTCTCCACTACAGGACTCTCCTGGCTTGCAGGAAACTTCTGCTCCACACTTGGAGCACATCCTGCCCTCCTCCTGCACCGATTTTGGTGGCTGCAGGGCCGTTTTTCTCCCATTTCTCACTCCTCTCTCCCAGCTGCTGTTGCACAGCGGTTTTTTCCATTCTCAAGTCTGCTCTCCTAGAACACATGCAGTGTCACTCATGGCTCAACTTTGGCAGCAGCAGGCCCCTTTTGGAGCAGCTGGAGCTGGCTCTGATCTGACGTGGGGCAGTGCTGGATTCTGCTCACAGAGGTTGCCCCTGCAGCCCCCCTATTATGAAAACCCTGTCACATAAATGTGATACAGCTACTGGCTTGGGATGGTCTCTGAATATGCACTTGCTTTATGTCAATTCCTTGTCAGCTAACGGCAGTTGATCTAGATGTTTGTTCCTTTCATACAGACATTATATGAAACATTAATAATTCAACATTATTCTTTAAAGAATGAATACCATCAAGTTAGAAGTATTGCATTTCCTACTAAGCAATCTTAATGTTATTATTGGTCATAACGAACATTGGATGATGTATCAGAAGTTAATTTCATCTCTGACTATCTTAGAAAATAACTTCCAAGGAGGAAAGGTCATTAAGTGAACTAGATTGCTTTTCCTTGGGCCTTTACAGTGGAATTAACTCTGATCCTTGTAGCGTGTTCATTTTAAGTATGTAAATTGGATCAGAATACACTTCTGAAGTGAATATCTCAGTCATCCCCACTTTGATTTGGTTCACATTGCCAACTGTCTTGGGACACATGAACTAGATTCTTTTAAGATGAAACTAAACATGAAATGCACTTCAGTAACATGCTTAATGCTCTTCTGAAGCTAAACAACATTCAATTAATGAGGACCAGCCTAGAAGTATTTCAGAGTACTCCTGAAAATGTAGTGTTAGGGCTACAAATTATTTTGTTCCACACATCTCCACCTATTAATCAGCATGGACAGTCATAGAATCATCAAGGATGGAAAAGACCTCCAAGATCATCTACTCCAACTGTTCACCTACCACCAAGATTACCCACTAAACCATGTCCCTCAGTTCCACACCCAGACACACTTTGAACACCTCCAGGGACAGTAACTCCACCACCTCCCTGGGCAGCCATCCCAGTACCTGATCACTTTCTTGGAGAAGTGTTTCCTAATATCTAACCCAAACCTCCCCTGGTGCTTGAGGCCACTCCCTCTAGTTCTATTGCTAGCTACCTGGGAGAAGAGGCCAACCCCCACCCCACCACAACCTCCTTTCAGGTAGTTGCAGAGTGTGATAAGGTCTCCCCTGAGCCTCCCCTTCTCCAGGCTAAACAATCCCAGCTCCCTCAGCCACTCCTCATAAGACTTATGCTCCAGACTCCTCACCAGCTTCATTGCCTGCCTCTGGACTAGCTTCAGTATTTCCTGGAGGATGCTAAATTGTGCCTAGCTGACAGTTTGGCAAGAAGCTAGTTGCCAGTAAGAGCCTCCTTGTTTTATTTGTGCCACATACGTGATTCATAATGTGCTGTGAAATCTCAAGCTTAAAAAAAGTTTTAAAAAGTTTAAAAAAGGCAAAAAAGGTTTATTTTTGGGAAAGCTCATTAAAAAGATTTTGTGCAGTTACAAGGTAGTTGTACGTAGTAATTACATACGTAGTAATTATGTACGTATGTAGTAATTAATTATAGGGCTTGTATTTTGCATCTGGAGTACTGTGCCTGTCTCTGGTGCCCTCAGTGTAAGAAAGACATGGACACACTGGAGAAAGTCCAGAAGGATTATAAAGGTTTTGGATTATCTGACATTCAAGCAGAGTGTGAGAGAGCTGGGACTGTTCAGCCTAAAGAAGAGAAGGCTCAGAGTGATCTTATCAATGCATATAAATATCTGGTGGTGGAGCAGGGGTGCTATGACGAAGAAAACTAAGCCAGACTCTTGTCAGCATTGCCCAGTGATAGGACATAAGAGACCAATGGGAAACTTGACTCAACAATTCGGGCTAGAGATGGAAGGTGAGGGAGCAGACTGGGTCCTGCGGAGGCAGGCCAGCAAGCTGTTCTACGCACTGCCTTTTATGGCAGCTTGCTGAGGAGGGGGCTGCATGGCTTTGCAGAAAACTCCTGAATCTTCTGGAACCCTGAGTTATGCAGGCACAGGGGAATTGACACCCCGAGGGTGGTCTCTGACCATCTGGTCTATATAAAGGCAAACACACGTGTTCTGTCTTTGTCGTTGATCCACCACCTGCAGTGGTCAACCTGCCACCCATGGATGAAGCCTCTGTCGACCCACCACCCACGGTTGAACACTGGATCCAAGGACATGGTGAAAACCTGTCCCTTCTGCTTCTATTTTCTTTCCTAGTTTTCTTTTCCTCTTAATCTGTTTTCATTAATTTCCTTTACTAGTCATAGCCTAATTTTGCCTATAAGTAAGACACCTGTGCTGAAGTGCTTGTTTATCTGTAATGCTTATTGTGATTGTTGTTAGGATGTTGCCCAATTTTGCCTCGAAATTGTGGACCAATTGTGGTCGTTGAAGTAAATAAATTGTTTTGTTTTGTTCCTCTGAGTTGTTGTCCGACTCCGTCACTGCCGCAACCCCTGCTGACCAGGGTGTGCCTTATTCAGTGGGATAGCAAAGATTCACCTTCCTCACAACCCACCAAGTGGGATGAGACATAGGACAAGAGGTCAGAGGCTCAAATTGAAACATAAGAAATTCAACTTGACAGTAAGAAAACATTTTTTTAATGTGAGTGGTTCAATATTGTAAAAAGTTGCCCAGAGAGGCTTTTGAGTCTCCATTCTAAAATGTTTTTTACTTATATAAAATGAGCAATGCAGAGATGTTGCCATCATAGAGGACAGAGAATTTCTGCAGCAGCAACTTGATGACAAAACTCTACATTTTTCATTATTAGTCTTCAATCCCAATAAAATGGCAAGTAGTATTTCCAAGGAAATGCCAAGTCTGTATAAAATACAGAAATACATGAAGAACCCCATTTTTCTTCTAATATTCCCTGAAACAGATATTATTGATTTCTGTGTTTAAAACAGGCAGAAAACCCAAGGTCTAGTGCATTGAGCTGCTACAGAATAAACTTGTCAGTTGTGCTTCCTAATGGATTTTATTATTTCTCAAAATCTTTAGCTGCAATATACTCACTGGTGCAAGTTATGCTAAAAATAATCTTAAGTAACTTACGTCTCTAACAACGAACCCATAGTAGTCTAGTAGTTTCCATTAGTAGGGTGAAAGAAAGCAGCATTTCTGTCTCATTTAATATCCATCCATTAATGACTGACATAATAAACCACTGACATAATAAACCACAAACTTAACATTTCTTCTAAATTGCAAACTACTTTAATTTCTGGATATGCATTTTTTTAATATGACAGCTGAGTATAGTAGTTTTTGTTTGGAAAGTACTCATTTGTACACAGAATGCAGTGGATTGCCCTCCACGATTCATCTATTCATAGGCTAGACAGAGCATGGCCAGTATTCTTGTCATGGCTCCACCATATGTCTGCCCCAAAGATTTAAAAAAAAAAAAAAATCTTTATAAAAGGAAAAAAATTGTTTCCTTGGCCACTTCACTTTTAGTGCATCTTCTGACTCTGAGAAGAATATTTTCACTACCTAGTGCAACTGGTTTTTAGAAAGTATAGAAGAATGGAGACAGAATTGGGCTGATCACTTTTTAACCACCCAATGCTTACATTTGGTGCAATAAAGAACCTTCAAACAAGAACAAACATAGCCACTCACCCAGACTAGTCACTCATGAAAATTCAAACTGCAAATGATTATTCTTGTATGTTAATATGAGTACCTATAATTTAACATTTGCATCCTTAAGGAAATTACAGATAGAGAGAAAATCTGGAAATATTAAAAAAAAAAAAAGTATAATAACAATCAATAAGGTTTATTTTTTAGATTTCACCTTAAAATTTCCATTTCTTTTCCACAACTAAAGGAAGTTTCTGATGAAATCCAATTTGATAGTTAAATTACAAAATCACAGAACGGTGGAGGCTGGAAGGGACCTCTGAAGACCCTCCAGTTCAAATCAAGGTCATGCTTGAGCAGGATCACCTAGAGCTGCTTGCCCAGGAACGTGTCCACGTGTCTTTTGAATATCTCCAAGGATTGAGACCCCACAACCTCCCTGGGCAACCTGTTACAATGGTCAGTCACCTTCACGGTAAAAAAGTATTTCCTTATCGTTTGACTGAACTTCCTTTATTTCAATTTGTGTCCCCTACCTCTTCTCCTGTTGCTGGGCACCACTGAAAATAGCCTGGCTCTGTGTTCCTTGCATCCTCCCTTTAGGTATTTGGACATATTAATGAGAACTCTCTGAGCCTTTTCTTCTTTAGGCTATACAGTTCCAGGTCTCCCAGCCATTACATATAGGAGAGATGCTCCAGTTCTGAGACTGAGCTAAAGCTGTTGCTAGACTAAAGATATAGTTGTCCAAATTCAGTTGCGACTATGAAAGGTGTTGTATAAGTCTACTTCATCAATGACAACACTACTGATGTTGACAGGGATTAGCAGCAGAAAATACTTAGTTAAGTAATTTAGTCTTTATTGGCTTAACAGTACAGGAGCTAATGGTAGTTTGTCACACTAATTTCAACAGAGATCAAAGGTAATGACTTTTTTTGAGATTGTTCTGCTAGCAAGCTCAACAGCTAAATGCTTTTAATTGATTATTCCATGTGTCACTACATTCTTTGCTAATTAAAGACTAATGTAGATCTTCTTAGTATTAGTAGGCATTTTAAACTCTCTTTATTTTGCACTAGATTTTTTCATTCAGTCCTAACAAACTACTAATTCTTTATGTTCAGAACAGAAGTCAATTGGATAATGTTTCCACCTCCAACTTCATGCAAGTAATACGAAGTAACATGCTTGTATTTAGACAGACTTCTAATAAGAAGTCTACATATTTCCACAACTCTTTCTACTTTGCTAGAGATCCAAGGAATTGAACAGTACTGCACTGATATGACAGTTGCTGATTCACTATCTGCAGCCTAATGCAAAGCCACACAGAGAGCAGTTAGGGGTAGAGGCAGAAAAACTCTGGCAGGGACTGCAAGTAGTGGCCTTTGTTGACTACTGTATTACTCTGAATGAGAAATGCAGGCCAGACTACTGTCTGCTATTCTAGACACAGCAAAGGAAGAGAATCAACAGAGGAATTTGAAGAGATGGAACTTGAATTCAAAGAGAGAAAGAGAGAATTTAGAAAAACATACATTTACGTTACATATCTTAACTGTCAGAATCAAAGTGTTTCTAATTTTGCATCTTCAAATATGACAATCTCTTTTCTAGAAAAATTGCTAAATGCTACTAAACTATTACTTAGAGCTATGAAAGGGAGACAAAAATCTGAAGTTTATCAGTTGGTTCATTTCTTTTGCTCTAATTTTATAAATTGTTGTGGCAGTTTAACAACCAATGGGCAGCTCAGCTTCACCACATCACTCTCTCACTCCCCTTTCTCAAAAGGACAGGAGGAGAAAGTATGACAAAAAAAAAGAAAAGGTTGTGGGTCTGGTTTCCCGCAATATGCCAACTTCTAGGACATGATGTAAAAACATAATTAGATAAATCTGACTCTCTTCCTGACAGATAACTGTATTTGCTCTACTCATGGTGCATCAACAGCTCTGAAAATTTCTGCTTCTTTTTCTGCACCTGTCTGCAAGAAATCTTTTCTAAAATACTCATGACATTCTGATTCACTCAAAAGGATTCACAAAAGGTACAAATAATGAATTTTTGTTTGTGTTACCCACTTTATACGTACAGGTTTACATCCAAGTTTTTCCCACCTATTCAAGACTTAATTCAAGATTAATTATTCAAATTAAATTCTAACTTAATTCTTTTTGGAGCCAAAATTAAATGTATTATAGAAAATAAA
The DNA here is from genome assembly GCA_013396635.1 of Penelope pileata. Taxonomy (NCBI): domain Eukaryota; kingdom Metazoa; phylum Chordata; class Aves; order Galliformes; family Cracidae; genus Penelope; species Penelope pileata. Next base: position 454,325 of record WBMW01002169.1, on the reverse strand, counting down.
AAGTTCATAACCTTCCACTATCCTGGTAACTGTTTTGGATAGCATGAAGCAAACTTTTCAACCAAACAGCTGTACACAGTATGCTCTGCTTGGTCAGACCAATTGTAGCACAAAACTTGCTTTAATTACTTAATGCCAAAAAAATTTCAAATATCACAGAAATGAATGAGGTTTATATAGATAGGTACCCATGGGGAAAGATTTCTGAACATTTGTGTCTTTAAAAGAGCAAATGTGAGCTGACAGCATACCTTTAAACATAACAACACAAATGAAAAAGCTTACTATAGCACTTATATAAGAATCCCAGAATGATTCAGACAGTTTGGTTGTTGAGGAAAGTTTCTCTACCGGCTCATACATGAGATAGTATCTAGATCCCTGCTTCCTTTTACTTTGATTAATTCTACAAAAAAAATGACCTTACATTGATCCAATTTTATTAATTAATAAGCAAATAATACTTGGACTTGCACAGGTTTTATCACATACTTACAGGTCTGTATTACAGGTGATGCAAGATTCCTCACGCATCAGGAGAACATGGAGGTAAACAAAAAGTAAGCAGATTACTTCACAAGGTGCCTCGCGCTTGATATAGGGCAGCTAAGCAGTGTGAGAAATAGAGACAAAGATATGTCATTCTCTTTTTCATCCACTGCTTTCTTGAAAGTGCATTGCATTGCCATGAGTGAATTAAATCTGATACAACTTTACGTGGTAAACAGAAAGGTTGGGGTATGTTATGCTACAACATATGACAAACGTGGAGTTGCAACTATAGAAACTTGCACACATTTACATCAGGCAGAAGTTCACACATTTGTGATGCATATACTTTTTGCAAAAAGCATTTGTTTGTTACAGGTGCCGTACAGTTTTGAAAAACAGACAGTGATTCTAAATGATGGTAATAATAGCATGTTTTTAACTTTGTTTTCTCTCTTACCTTTCTCTGCATCCTGCTAAAGACATTTCTTGATATTCCGGGCTTTATAGCTATTCTTTTCTGGAGTAATGAAGGGTGGAGAAAATGTGTAAAGATATTACAGTATGAATATTTGTAGTAACTTATCACAGAATCACAGAATGGCTGAAGTTGGAAGAGATCTCTGGATCCATCTGCTCCTAGCTCTGTAATATTTGGAATATCATTTCAATGCTACTCACATTTCCCAAATTGCACTGTGGCCATTTGTAATTCAGGTTGCTGTTCTGTCGCCTATTAAAGAGGGGACGTTACTGAACCTTAGATAGAAACCAAACAAAGCTTCCAGAAAAAGTAATGGAAATGTAGGCAATGGTAAAACCTTCGAATACCTTAAGATTGTTTTAAAATGTCATTGGACAATCATAAAATCCAAAAACAAAAGGGCAAGTATTTTTTTTAGAATACCTTGTTAAAGGTTTAAACATTACAGTATGACATGTCAGAATCTCCAAAAAATGTGTAGCTATTTGCTTAGCAGATAGCACAGAGAAGTTCTTTTCATGCATTTTGAAATACTAATTTATTTTTCTTATCAAACCCAAACACTATTTTGAAGTAAATCATAACTAATTTTAAAATAAAGAAATAAATAAAGTTTTAAACCTGCAGACATTTAAAATTTCAGGCAAGTATCACAATGCTGATGTTTCAGGAAAGTCATGACTGATGTTTATTATTGCATTTTCTGTTTTAAGGAACTCATGAATGTAACAATGCCAGGTAAGGTGGTAACTTTTGACCACAGAGCTCCAAACAACAATAACCTGCGGGCTGAGAGAAAATACGGTTAGCCGTATGATCCCTAGTGGGCAGCAGCACACATAATAAAACTACTAGACATAAAATGTTAGAGGTATAAAAACTTAAATTTTGCAGAAATTCCCTGTTGGCTAGCTGTTTGAAATATGACCTATAGGAAACATGGAACAAGACCGACACCTAGTGGTCTCTACCATAAGGGAGCTTTCTTGTTTTCATTTTGCAAATGTACGATTATATATCTACACATCCACATATTCGTTTTCTCAGTCTTATCATTGATACTACTTTTTCAACTATTAAAATCAGTGTTGTTTGTCACCGTGTAGCCCCTGACTCAGCTCGCAATATAAGACAACAGTAATAAACACAAGGTAAAGGAAAGATGTTCTCAACTTTATTCGATTTCAATTCCTCATTTCTGACTTTCATCTGCAGAATGCAGGCACGCACTAGCATGTACATACTGAAATTCTATTTGATTCAGTAAATAACCATATTTATAATATTCTGACCCTCCAGATTTGCTTTGATTAACTCTCATACATCTTTGAAGCATTCCACAAGGAAGAGGACAAAAGCCTGCATAGATATGAATCAAAACCTTTTTAATGTTAATTTAAATGAAATGTAATCATATTGTACTGCACATTTTTCTTCTTCTGAATCTACTTCCATACCACTAGTAACAAAAATGCATCGTTGCTTTCAAAAATCTAATTATAAACCTCTAGAGAAAACAGTGCAGTGGAATGTAAACACTGTCACAGTCACTGACCTCAAGCTGAGCAGAGAAAGCAGATCTGACACAGTCCTTCGCTGTACTTCTATGTGGTGCTAAAAACCCACATCAAATAATGGTTATATTTACTTACATGCCATACTACATTGCAATAGTGCATTAGCAGGACCTAAAATAATACCTAGGTTAAATGAAGACAGATAAAATGTACTCTACCCTTCATAAACTAATCCTTGGGATCCAAGCTAGAGAAGATCTATGAGTTCTCCTATACTAAGGATGACAAAGAATTTACTTTACTTGAAAAACATAGTGGGCTGCTAGGTGTGTTAATATGCTGACCATTTCACTGAGAATGCATTCAGGTTACTGGGAAATACTGCTTTTATATTACAAAACTGTAGCTTAATGTGAGTGATACTTGTGAAATACTCTTCAAGGTTGTTTGTATTCTTGATGAGGAAGAAATTTCCTACATAATTCTAACAGAATGGGCAAAATGTCAGAGTTTCTATGATTTGCATCAGAAAGGGGGATTTGCACATATCTTTTTAAAAGATTTGTGGCCCTATTTCTATGTTATAGCTGTAATTCATTTTCCAGCAATGAATTTATTCAATGAACGTAGCAAGATTTTCTTCTTTTTTCAAGAAAAATGTGATCTTTTGATTAAGTTTCTGGAATAGAATGTAGGATTTTGTGGTCAAGTTTATGATTTCTGTTTGAATCAAATCCAAATCTGAACTTCTTTGTGGCTTAAGTTCTCCAAGTTCAAACTTGATGAACTTTCAAGATCCCTTCTGACCTGGGCTGTTTAAAGATTTTATGAAAATAGAGGGAGCCATTTCTTTCCACTCCATTCTATTCTGATCTACCAGATTAATTTGAAAGCTCTTCCACACAGAACATGTATTAATTTTTTTGAACGTTTAGCAGCAACAGAGTATTGCTTCTGCTCAGTGCATCACAAGACTGATTAGGATTTAAAAAACATGGCAGTTGCTTGACATCTCAGGTCACAGGAGCCTGGCTTGTCTTGTGCCATCTTCCATGTTCTTCACTTTCTAATGCATATTTGAGCCTATCATACCTCTCTTCATTCACGTACCTGAAATAGTTGTGGAGAATTTTGCCACTCCACAAGCAAGACACGAGATGTGATAGCCTTTTCTGCAGGCTCCCTTGGTTCTGTGTTTGCTAGTGGATTGGAAAGACCTAGTTCCCAAACATGGGACTCTATCATGTATTGGGTCTGATTGTCAGAAGAGTTACTTGCACAGTTCTCACTTTTCCAAACATTTCTGGACACATTTCCAGTTTCATAGTTTTCCTTTTTAAAGTCTTTAATGGCAATGGTGAGAGTAAAAAGAGTAAACAGCAGAATGTGTATGATATTGTCAGTGTTTAAAATATATTTTCATAGTGAATTGTCACTAGCAAAAAATTGAACAATCTCATCGGCATTGAAATGTCTGCATGGATATTTGAAGCACATATTTGGGAAGATGCTTGGCCTACAAACACATCAAGAAATCTTGCTTGACAAAAAACAAGTTTTTGTCTGAAACTTCTGGGTTATGACTACTCCCTTTAATCTGGTTTTACAAATACTTCCTGCATTTTTCTGAGGCATTAGAGATGCATGTTGAAATTAAAAAAAAAAAAAGAAAAAAAGAAAAAAAAAAGAAAGCAAAGAGACTGGTCTAATTCTTTCTCACATATAAACTCTTGATTTAAACGGTGTCTAAATAATTCATAGCAAATACACTATATGATTAATGAAGTCTCCTTTTATATGTTATTATTTGTATTACACGTACTCAATATTTATTTTCTCAGTAACTTAAAAGGGTAGTCAGAGAAAACAGATGAAGTTTGACTGTCTCTGGGGAAGTTAGCATGAATGCAGTATTTCAAATCTGTTTAAAATATTGTTTTGAGGTCCTGTAAATATTAAGTTATCATCTCTAAAATAAATTTGCCACCACAGTATTTAGCAGCCAGGTGCAGAGTAGAAATTGAAGACCTTAGTGTAACGCCATGCAAATTACTTTAGTAGAACTGCATCAATTTACTTGCAGCTCATGTATACAAGCAGCGAGTCCGAGCATACTTGTTAGATCTTTATCTGGCTTATTTAATTTCCTCTTTGCCAAGTGTAAAAGGGGAAATTGGACCCTGACCTCTGCTATCACAAGCAATCTCCAGTATTTCCTACTTTCTCCTCACTGATGTAAACATGAGATCATCGCCCCTCTGCTCTTTGCGAATAAGTATCACATAGCCTCTCTTTGTGGATTTGTGCTAGAAAACCATTGTACCCTGAATATTTGTTTGAAAGACATCATAAGAAAGATGTGCACATAGTAAAACAATTTTGAACAAATATTCATAAGAATGCTTTTGTGGCATTCACCCTATTCCATCTTCAAGTCTGGGATGAAGGTTCAGGTCAGTCCTTGTTCTGTCCACACACAGAATAAAGAAAGAATCAAATTTCATGTTACAATGTGTCCTCAGAAAATCCACTTTATTCTTTGAAAAAGCTAGAATTTGAAATGTCCCTAGCCTACACAGGTGAATCTTCATACAACTTGCTTGCTCAGGAAAGTGAGGACAGTTTTTTCACCACACTAAGAATCTGTCGGAAGAATTAAACAGTAAAACCAAAAGGAGAATATCAGACACTTTCATCTGCTTTCCAGCTCTCCATGCAATGTGTCTTTCTTGGAAAACTATGGCCCCATGACCTGTGATTACAGACTCTTAAAAACTCAGCAAAGGGTATTGTAATACAAGGAATAGCAGAGATAAGACAAGGGAAGAAAACCTTGCAGATCAGATCAGTGTAGAGCAAAATGTAAGCTATTACTTCATCACTTTCAGTCTATGCAAACGACTTCTGCAAATAATCCCTTTTCAAAAGTGGCTTTTCAAGGAAGATAATGCTAACTGGCAATTTAGAAGAGGAAAAAACTTACTGATATTCCGAAACTGAATAGTCAGTTGCCTGGCTAAGGGTTGTTTTGCTTGCTTTTATTACAACCTTCTATTTAAATCAGCTTTTCTAGTAATGTATTTGCTATTTTGATCAACCTTTGTCTGATAATTAGAGCATTTTTCCTACTGCTTTTCTCCTTAGGAGCCAGAAACTCAGTTGTGTAATTCAGCTTTTGATAGTGTATACAGTGGTATTTTTGGCTGAACATTTAAAGAAAACAGAGATGTTCCAACAGTGTATTTACCATAACGGTATTTTACTTCTATTTGTCAATGATAACTAAGACTTGCAGAGGGAAAACACATAGCCTTGTACCTAAATGGTTAGACCACAGTTCAGGGGATGGGTTCTTTTCAAACAATTCTTCTGAATGAATTTCTTAAAAGACTAGGTCAGTACTTTTTCCACATCTTTCCTATTTTAGCAAAAGCAATCAAATTCTCTGTTCCAGTCCCTTATCTGAAAAATAAGAAGTGAATTTTCCTACCACACCAAGATTCTTTAAGGTTATTTCTAAAGCTTTCATCACTTTCCTCATAAATGATGAATTACGTTACGTATGACCTGGGGAGTTTTTTGTGTTTTTTTTTTTAAGAACTGACAAGAGAATGAATGACATTTTCACTGACATTCTCCATGCTACCTCTCTCCCAAACAAATTTTCTTCATAATTAGATTGTGTAGAATGATTAATAGTAGCCAAACCTAATACATGTTGAATCCAAGAATCATAGAATCATAGACTAATGGAGTCATAGAATCACAAAATGGCATGGGTTGGAAGGGACCTCAAAGATCATCTAGTTCCAACCCCCACTGCCATGGGCAGTGTTACCAACCACTAGATCAGGCTGCCCAAAGCCCCATCCAGCCTGGCCTTGAATGCACCTAGGGACGGCACATCTACAACTTCTCAGGGCAAGCTGTTCCAGTGCCTCATCACCTTCTGAGTAAAGAATTTCCTCCTAACATCCAACTTAAATCTCCCTTTTAGTTTAAAACTGCTCTACCTTGACCTATCACTCTCTACACAAATAAAAAACTGGTCTCCATCCTTTTTTTTAAGCTTCCTTTAAGCACTGGGAGGTCACAATGAGGTCTCCCCAGAGCCTGCTCTTCTCCAGATGGAACAAGCCCAGCTCCCTCAATCTTTGTTCACAGGAGAGATGCTCCAGCCCTCTGATCATCTTTGTGGCCTTCTCTGGATCCACTCCGACAGAATCAAAGAATCATAGAATATCCTGAGTTGGAAGGTACCCATAAGGATCATCGAATCCAGCTCCTGACTCCACACATGACAACCCAAAAATCAGACTATTGTCCAGATGCTTTTTGAACTCAAACAAGCTCGGCGCCATGACCACTTCTCTGGTATGCGTGTTCTAGTGCCTGACCACACTCTCAGTGGAAAACCATTTCCTGATATCCAGCGTGAGCCTCCCCTGTTGCAGCTTCATGCTGTTCCCTTGGATACTATTGCTGCTTTAGTCTAGCTGTATGCTAGATATATGCTCCAGAAGGATAGTATGAGAAACAGTATCAAAAGCTTCAATAGCTTCCCTTGGTCGTCTAAATGGGTGACCTTGTCATAAAAGTAAATTAAGTTCCTTAAACAGGACCTTCCCCTCATGAGCCCTGGTTGACTGTGACTAATGACCACATTGTCCTTCAGGTCTTTTTCATTAACTCGCAGTGCAATTTTCTACATAATTTTACCAGGCACTGAAGTGAGACTGATAGGCCTGTAATTACCAGGGTCTTCTTTCTTGCTCTTCTTGAAAACTGGGACAAGATTTGCCAGCTCTCATTCAACTGGGACCTCTCCAGGCACCCAAGACTCCCAAATAATTGAGAGAGGTCTCACGATGACATCAGCTAACTCTCTGAGTATCCTGGGATGAATCCCATCGGACCTTGTGGACTTATATGCATCCAGGTGGAGCAGCAGCTCCACATCTTTCTTGTGCTAGAAGCCCAAGATCTGGGTACGGTTCACTACAATAAATTCAGTGGACTTTAGGACACAGAGGACTTCATCTTTCCTGGACTACTAGGTGTGAGGCTGCTGCCATTCCTGTTCTCCAGGTTCAGCCTGGAGTGAGACCGAGATACGTTCTCATTGTATACACAGTGTAAAAAACACAAAATCAACAAACAGGTTAACCCCAAGGTGGAAATAATGCCTTTAGTGCATTTACACACAAACATTCATAAATATGAACTAGCCCATTCAGGATCAGCATCAAATGGAAGAAACAAACTACCCCATCCTGTTCTTAGTTGACAGCTAATCAGATTCAAAGTTTGCTAGCAAGTCTCACCCCCCCACACACATTTATTTACATGGAGTCTTCTGGTAGCTAGTCTAGACTCCCCAGTTGCCAGCCCGCAAATCTCAAGTCATGCTTACTGGCTAGTCTGCTTTGAAGTTTGCTGTTGTTTCACAGATGCTCACAGATCTCTCCAGTAGCTGACTTACATACCTGTGGTATCCCCAGTATCTCCCAGAAGTACTTACCATCTTGTCTGACTTAACAGTTTGCAACCTTCTCACACATAAATACATACACACCTACAAAGAGCACATTCACACAAAAAAAACCACGTGTAGTGAACTTACCAGCTGTCTTCTTAGATGGGATTGGCCATTTTAATCCTCCTTTCTCTCTGTTTTCCAATGTTTGTTCTCTCCAGATCTGTCCTGTCTATACCCATGCCTCTTGCCAAATAAACAGTCTGAGTCTAATTGCTTTTTCTGCATTTGTCTCAGTCTTTCTATAGCCACATCCAAATCTGGTGTTTCTGAAGCACTGAAGAGATGCCTACGTTTGCATAAGTGAATGTCTTGTGAAGGCAAAACCTCCACAGACAAAGACAGACAGTCTTGTTTGTATTGTGGAGTTAATATCTGTACCTAGATGCTTGTCAGTAGCTGTATTCTGTTAAGTAGGAATTTATTAGGGCAATGAACTGTGAGGTTAATCTCACATCTGTGTATAATCCCAGGTGTTAGATTTCAAGAACAAATGAACAAGTAATTCAGGACTTGCTCAAAACCCACAATGATTAGAAAAAATCAGCAAAAGAAGGCAGTATCAGACTGAACGTAATGTCAAGATTTTAGCTCGTATTTCATGAGTTAAAATTTCTGAATATCAAAAATCACAAGCTTTTACAGCCTGGCTCTTCTCATAACCGAATGTCTTTTAAAGTCAACATTAACCACAGGTTGATTTTGAATTAGAATTGAATTGAATTGAAGTAGAATTCCAACTTTACATGGACAGCAAAGATTTGGCTGGATGCCACTGCTAGGATCTGTGGGATTAAGAAATGTGTTTGTTACAGTGGCATAATTACAGTCTTCATAATCATTTCATTCTTGTATTTTGGATTTGGGCACCCCTAAAGAGATCTCAAATGTGTCATATTTCAGAGCAGTCTGCGATGCTCATTTTTTCCTGTTGGGATTTGGAATTTTGACATTCATGAGCATGAAGTAGAAAACAGCAGGTCAACATTTTCTCTTCATAACAATTGCAGAGGTCCATTTGTATGAGTAGTTTTGTGGGCATCTATTTGTGGTGATTCTGTATTTTGGTTGCTGTGTAAGTTAGTATCTGCAAAGGTATGCATTGCTTGGGACAGATGCTTAAGATTCCGTGCAAACGAAGGGAAAAGACTTTGTGGCAATGCATACGTATGTAATTATTGAAATCAGCTCAGAGGAGAAGCTTAATTATACAATGATTACCACTTAATGTGATCACAAATTCATCTGATCCTTTTTGCTATTCTACTTGATCTCCAGGGAATAAATCATTTCCTTTCACTCTTATTGTGGATACTCATTGTTTAATTTTTTCATGTCCACTTCAGCTACTACTAGATAGTTCAATCAACATTTATTGAATCTGCCATTGAAAAGTGAAGAGTAATCACGTACAACATAGAAATAGATGTGTACATGCAATCTGCCATAGAAAAGCAAAGAGTAATCATGTTGTTTACAACATAGAAATAGGTATGTATCATGCTTCTTCTCTACTCAAGTTTTCTGTTTTCCTGCACTGGTATATAGTGACTTAAAATTAGTAGTTACCTCTGAGAGAAGCTGGGAAGTAATGTTTTATGGCACCTGCAATGTGGCAAAGCACGAGCCAAAAACAAAAATCCAAATATCAGTGTATCTCTGGTGTCATTTGTACTGATATGAAAAGGAGTTCACAGCATTGAAGCCAGGAGAGCTGCACTGTTATGAAAGCAATAAAGCCAACCAATACATCACATCCATCTTCTGTCCTAAAACAATAGGAAATAAGCATTCTGTTCTAAAACAATAGGTAATAAGCATGTACAGAGTGCTATTTTTAAACAGAAATTTCAGTAGTTTTGTTTTCTTAGATCAGTTTATCAACATGCACTTTAGGTACTCTCCTAACCCCCCCATGGATAAATTAACCACTTAGTATTATGCAGTAAGGTGAAAGCAAAAGTATTAAATAATCAGGCAGTGCTGAGACTTCAGTTGAGCCAGTAGCTGTGAAAAGTGAGGGTAGCAAAAATTAAGCTAATGATGATGGGAGCATTAATGAGTATTTTGAACAACTATTTCAAAGGGATTTTCCACTATCTACCCCTCCTAAGTCTAATGGAAGTCACGAAGCTGATTTTTCTACTCATTGACCAGTGACTGCATTCCTTAGGCATAAAGGGTGAAAAAAAAGATCTTATAAAAAAACAGTTTTCCTACTTTTCTTGCCTCAAAATGTGGAAATTTCCCTTAAGAAGTTCCCTATGAAACAATGGACAGATAAGACTAGATTTTATTCTGATTTTCAATGTTGTTATAATCCTTTTCTGAAGATACCAGTATAAAAGAAAACAGCAACTCAGTGGAACTGAAAATGTTTCATATGCAAACAAGTGCTTCTAATCAAATCTCTGATCTAAGTTAATCATGCTTCATTTTTATAGCAAACTACTGAAAGAGACTAGATATTTTTTGTGCCACGATTGAGGTTTTTTTGTATTTAACAGCAAAAAAAATTGCCATTTTATTATAAAGAGAGATGGAGTATATTATTTTAAATAGTTCAAATATATGTTGCATATTATTGCTCTGAAAAAGATGAGACTATAGAAAAACAAAATGTGAAGCTTGAAGTATTTGATTTTATAATGGTTTAAGTTAAGGAATAAGTATAAAGAAAAGCCTGAGAACAACAACAGTTTTCATTTCTGTGCTAAGGATCTGTTAGGATGTTCTCTCTTCCAAGGAAAATGAGAAATCCCATCATATAAGTCTTCTTTCTATTAGATGTTCTTGGAAAGAGATGGTCATCTGAGTGAAATGCAAATGACTGCTAAATTGTGAGATGGAGAGGGAAGTAGCTATTTTGAAACTGGAATTATGGTATGAATACATCAATACAAATGAAATTCCAGCATTTTTTACCTTATCTCATCACAAGTTTCTGAAATACACATAATATTTCTCTTGTAAAAGCTCTTTAAGAGTTGTCTTCCATTATTCTATCAAAATGAAGATTCATATATTGTTATATCATAAGAGATCTTATACCAGGTAAGTTATCAAGATGCAAGGGTAAATTATCAGGATGTTTGCAAGAGTAAAATGAGTTACTTTCCAGCCAGTAAGGAGCAGCACATCATATCGGACCTGTATGTCCTTGGAGCACAGGTAGATTATGTTGTCCTCCCAGCAAATATATGTTCAGAAAAGTATAGCACTCATAAGAGAGAATGCCCTTCCCAGAATGTCTGAACAGCTTGCTAAACTCAAAAACTCTCATTAACTTTGGCATATTTTTTGCTACAATGATTATTTTTTGCATGGTGAAGTAAAACACAAATGTTCAGAACAAAATTTCAAACTATTGCTCATATCTGAGGATTTATATACTGATGCTACCTGCCAGTAATGAAAAGGTCTATATATTCTCTCTAAAAGTTAGTGTCAATGTTGCAGTTCCAATTGTTCGTCTTCATTTTTGCAAGAACACTATATTTCACTGGTGCTATATTATTCCCCCTACACACACAGCCCCTGGGAAAAAAATCACTGCCTATCTAGAGAGGTAACATTTACTGAAGTTAGAAGATTCTTAAAGGCTAACCACAGTATGGTAGTGGAGCACAGCATTTCTAAGGAAGGAGACTTCCATCAGACGGAAGGCTTACACAGCATATTGAGTAGGAAAAAAAAAAAAAAAAAAAAAAAAAAAAAAAAAAAAAAAAAAAAAAAAAAAAAAAAACAGGCAAAGACAGTGAAACATTCTAATTATTTTTAAACTAGGAGACCAGAGAATTTTCCCCACTCCAGCATTTGGATATACACACAGCTACATGTTGATTCTACATAGAACATCGTTCTGCATACATTCCATCACTCTTGCAAGCAGATCTTTTTAAAGAAAATTATGCTCATGGACTAGACAGTAACTGAACAGACTTCTCTTGTATGTGATCTGGAGGCAGATGCTCAGATATCAAAGGAGAAATAATCTTTGTTTCTCCCCTCCCTTCTTAGTGAAGCAGACAGATTTTAGCAATAGTCACTTGTCTTGAGGAAAAGGTAAACTAGATGTGCTAAAACACATTAGAGCAGTCTTTATGCTGTTCAAGCAAAACGCTAGAAGAACTGTCACAAACTCAATTTTTGGTCAGAGTGGCTTCTAATACTAGGAACATATTGAGCTGATGGTATCCTTTTGAAAAATTGAGAGGTGGTGCTTCTCCCACAATGTGATATGAAGATGAAACTTCTGTATAAAAGGCAGAAGCAGAAATGTTTAGAGGAGACTTCTCTGTTTCTTGCCCATATATGAGCTAGTTCACACCATTTCTATTGCCAGAATAGACACTTTCCTAACTATAAGATTTCTTGATAATATCAAGAAATGATTGTAAATGTCAGGACAAGACTAAGTCTAGAGGATGTTGGATGACACTTGGTGATGAGCCCTAAAAGCACCCAAAAGAAGTATGGTCATGGCCTTCACCTCCAATGTGCTGTCCTTACAGTGTGTGTTCTCCCTGTTCTTACTTTCGTTGTTAAGTCTGGGAAGCAGTTCAATCTCTGGAGGCTCAATCAGTGTCTGAGGCACCATACAGGAAATTCTGATTCCTTACTCACATAGGACTAAGCAGAATCAGACTGAAAAAAATAAGTTTTTGTCTCTCCTGTAGTCAGAAATCTCAGCAAGGGCTAAATTGGTTACCAGTTTTGTTGGGATTTAACTTCTCTCTATAAAATTTCCTGGGGTGGCCTAGAAATATGTTCTCAGTAACCTTTTCTTTGGTAGAAATGTGTTTCTTGCTCTAACCCTTTCATGGAAAATCTCTTTCTGTTTCAATCCTTACTGTACTGGTTAAAAAAAGAAATAACTTTTATAACAATCTTCAAAACATATTTTGCCTTCTATATTAATGTTAGAGTCTAAAATATCTTACTGTCTGTTTCACTTTCAAAGATTTTGCTTTACAAGCATGCATGATTGCATGCTGATTAAAGCCCTTGGATGGAAAGCTCATGTTTAAAAGACTAACCTAGAGGAAGGAATCATAAAGGAATCTGAAGGTGATCTGTAATATCCCAAGAGTGAATACTGTTCTTGAAAAGCAAATCCACTGAAAGATTTCCCCTTTGTTGGAGGTAAAATTTTTGGATGGTAGAAATGATAAATCATAGAATCATAGAATCACAGAATGGTTTAGGTTGGAAGGGACCTCAGAGATCATCTTGTTCCAACCCCTTTGCTATGGGCAAGGACACCTCCCACTAGACCAGGTTGCCCAAAGCCCCATCCAGCCTGGCTTTGAATACTTCCAGTGAGGGGGCATCAACAACTTCCCTAGGCAACCTGTTCCAGTGTCTCACCACCCTCACAGTGAAGAATTTTCTCCTTCTATCTAGTCTAAATCTACCTTATTTCAGTTTATAACCATTACCCCTTGTCCTATCATTACCTGTCCTTGTAAAAAGTCCCTCCCCAGCTTTCCTGTAGGACCCCTAAGCTAGCTTAGATTTGAGCTGAAAAACAACTTCCTCTGTCACAGAAGTATCCTTCACATTCTCTTTGTCTTACTCTTTGCATCCACGGGGAAGGGCACAACTTCATCTCCTAATGCTGTGTAGTAATGTCTGGGTAACTGCCTATATGTTATGCTGACAAAACAGAGATCCTGCTGTTCAGCAAACAGATTCCTTATAACACCTGCGTTTCTCTATGATGTGCCACAATGATTGATTACACTCTGCTGAAGGAGGCTCTATTTATTCTGGAGCAAAAGGCATTTGCTACACGGTACCTGAACAGCCTCCAGCCTTCACAGCCCTGTTTTAGTAATTCCTGCAGGTTAAATGATTAGCGTCTCCATAAATATGTAGATCATTAACCCTGACAAGGGTTTCAGCTATTAGATCTCATCAAAACAGGTGGGAAAAGAAGCCATAAGTATCTAATATTATATACTTTCCTATATCATAAATGGTATGAAAATAGTTTGTCCTCTTCCCAGTCACTGCACCTTTTCCTTAAAAGTATTTGCCGTATGTTAGTCTCTTTTTACTTTTGGGATTTTTAAAGTTCAATTCCTAGTTAATCAATAGTTAAGAAAGTTACAAAAAGGACTAATTAAAGATCTCTCAGTGAAACTAGTGAAAATCCTCTCACAGTGCCATGTAAACACACAGTAAAAGATGGCTATGTTAAGCCAGAAATCCATTTGATTACTGCAGCTCCACTGCAGCAACTTCACTGGGATGACATTTTTAATGGATGATCCCATCCCTTGACATCCTTCATATATAGTGATTGTAGCTTCAGCTATGCTTGATAAGCTTAGTTCTTCAAAATTTTTTACTAAAGCAAAATGATTTTTGCTTTAGTAAAATNATAAGCTTAGTTCTTCAAAATTTTGAAATGTTTTTTCTTTAACATAAAACACTCAAAGATGTTGTCCGTGCTCTCCAAAACATTTGAACATTCAAAATGAGCATCGACTCAAACTCCTTGTGACTGATCCAGTGTTTGAAAAAATACTCTCAAATAGCTTTCTGTACTGTTGATGTTAAATACAATCTTTTTAAAACAGTCAATTTACCAGTGATTTATTGAGGAAAATTCTCATTACTAGTTAGCTTCAGAATAACTTTTCCCTAGAGACTTCTTTCCCAAGGATTTCTTCATCCTGAAGCTAGTGTCATTTGCCAATAGCATATGAAGGTCAATCCTATTAGAAAGATTTTATTTTATTCTGCTAGTTAGAAGGATACTTTTTGAGGCTGACAATCAGCTGACAATCAGTCTCTGAGACAGTTTTTGACTTATGAAGAGTTTCGTAGATGCCTGGCTTCCCAATTTTAATAAGGCAAGCAGGTCCTTTTTTTTTTTCTATATCCCAAAGACCCATGAAGCCTGATATGTTAATCAATCTGCTTTGAAGCTACCAGATCTGTCTATTTGGCTGATACAAGGATTTTAGCTTTCAGAGATCTGTTTTGGAGAGCAGAGAAGATGGTAGAGTAGCCAGTATCCATTGACTGGATGATTTTTCTCTATGCAAAATATCTCCGTGTCCACAGAAAAAGGTGTTTTGCATTCTTGCTGAATCTAAACTTAGATTCAGCAATTAATTCAAAGCATGATAGAAACTCACTTAAAAGCTCATCAGATTGATGAAAAGATAGAGACTAAAGGATTTCAGAAAATAATTTCTGCTTATTGCATTTCAGGACGACACTAAAAGTAGTTTTGAGTAGCAGAAAAGTGTAAACTGAGGCTGTTGCAAATGATTCTGGACAGATGAATGAAACACTTAGATATTCATGTCTGAAATGAGCAGTTTTGATAAGATACCCCAGATTTTCATGTGTCAGAAGGAAGGAAAGGAATAATATAGGGCTATTATCTTCTAGACAGAGGTTCCAACTCAGTATTTTCTCAATTCTGTAGAACTTAACTATTTCAAAGTATAATGTAAGTATTAAAATAATATGAACAGATTAATAATTATCACTGCATAAACTTGGAAATGCAATTACAGTTACCATCTATTTCATTTTGTCCATGGGAATGTTTTGCTTCTACAGTAAATATGCAGTAACTTACTCCAAAACCCTATGAGCAGGCCTAAGCTGAGATTCCAGGTGTCACAGCCTGTCAGAAGTGGAAGTCAAAACTGTGAAGCTACTCGGCAAATAAAATGATCAGCAGGAAGGTAAAACTTCAGTAAACTGAAGGTAGGAAAACTGAAGTAGGAGAGAGATTTCATCTGCCTTTCCAAGACTTCTGATAAACCAAACTAGGGCATGGTAAGAATTGTCTTTGGTGGCTTGTTTTTTAGGGCTGTATCTCTCTTGGGTTTTAGGCTGTCTGACACACAAACATCCATTTGGCTCAGCCTTGTCTGATATATGTGCCAGTTGTGCAAATGGGTCATGGCACTTTCACCAGCAACAAGTAATTCTGTAATAACTCCTAGTAAATGAATACCAAATAACTATATTTTAGGAAGATGTCTGATGTCTGAGTCCCCTTTCAGAACAGCTGTAGAAAACTGCTATTCAGCCACCACTGAAGTGCAACAATAATTTAGCAAAACATAATCATTGCTTGAAAGCATTACAATAATGGTACACAACAGTCAGAAGAGGTGAAAAATTTTATGTAATTAACACTACTGGTAAATTTAAAGGCAATTCACTTTTGATTGAGTTAAAGATACACATACTTTGCGCTACTATTTAAAAAATACGTTTTGAAACTTCGTTGCTCCTAGCATTCAAAAATGTAGTAGCGAACCAAAAGATAATGTTTTCAGCAGTTTGTGTTTAGGCATATATTGGAGCACATGTGGCTAGTCAGAGGTTAACTTCTTAATCCAAGAATACCAAGAGTTAATTAAGTAACTAAGTTAATTCATGAACTCAATATGTTCACTGAAGTTCAACAAAGGAAAATGGCAGGTGCTGCATCTGGGACAGAGCAGTGCCAGATGCAGGCACAGATAGGAGATGAGTGGCTGGAGAGCAGCTCAGCAGAAAGGGGCCTGGAGGTGCTGGTGACAGCAGGTTCAGCATGAGAGCAAACTGCATTTTAGGCTGCAGTGAGTACAGCACAGCCAGCCAGTCAAAAGAAGTGATCCTCCCACTATATTTAGCATTTGTGTGGCTTCACCTTGAATATTGAGTGTAGCTCTGTGCTCCTCGACGTAAAAAGGATGTTAGGACGCTTATATGTTTCTACAGGAGGGCAATAAAGCTGGTAAAAGGGCTGAAAGGCATATCCTGTGAGGAGAGCCTGAGGACACTTGGGTTACCTAGTTTGGAGAAAAAAAAAAGCTGAGGCAACCTCATTTTTCTCTACAACTTCTTGAGAAGCTGAAGTAGAGAGGGAGATGCCTGTCTCTTCTCCCTGGTAACCAATAATAGGATACACAGGAACGTTACAAAGATGTGCCANGAATATTGAGTGTAGCTCTGTGCTCCTCGACGTAAAAAGGATGTTAGGACGCTTATATGTTTCTACAGGAGGGCAATAAAGCTGGTAAAAGGGCTGAAAGGCATATCCTGTGAGGAGAGCCTGAGGACACTTGGGTTACCTAGTTTGGAGAAAAAAAAAAGCTGAGGCAACCTCATTTTTCTCTACAACTTCTTGAGAAGCTGAAGTAGAGAGGGAGATGCCTGTCTCTTCTCCCTGGTAACCAATAATAGGATACACAGGAACGTTACAAAGATGTGCCAATGGAGGTTCAGACTAGATATTAGAAAAAAAATTATTTACTATGAGGGCTGCCAAACACTGGAACAGGCTTCCGATAGAGGTGATTGATGCCACACGCCTGCCAGTGTTCAAGAGGTGTTTGGAAAATGCCCTCAGTAATATGCTTTCACTTTTGATTAGTCTTGAAGTGGTCTGGCAGTTGCACTAGACGGTGTTTGAAGATCCCTTTCAACTGAACTACTCTGTTACATTCAAATCCCTTCACCACAGGGTAACCTCAAACAGCTCACTAACAGAGAAGCCTGTGGGCAGCTCCCATTCACTATCTGTGATAAAACAATCTGCATGATCTTGCCTGTATCTAAAAGTGTAGCAGGAAGTTCTCATGTAAATATCCTTTATTAATGCTTCTATAGAAATTAATTATTAACTTGAATGACCAAAAGGTAAAACTTCTCCCCATGGCCAGGATCCGCTCTGCACAGCATGCCGTGGGAAACTGCATCATGGCTCCATCCACAGCTGCACAAATGTGAGGTGTCCAGAACCTGAAGATTTATTCACTGTATTTGTTCTCTTATTCTGTCTTATTAAAACAGTTATATTATTAAGCCATTTTTTGCCTTCCCAACAGATTTCAGATGGAACCCTGCACCATCTCTCTCTCTTCACCTCACACCCCACACTGATGAAGAATAGAAAGCATTCTATTTAGTTCATGGGAAAAGATGGTCAGTTGCAAGGATAAAGCTGGAATATCCCTTTTACTTTTTTTTTTATTATTTTATTTCTTACTGGACAGCTCTACCAATCCTTGCTGGGTGTGCTCTTCTCTCAGAGGATCCAAGAAGTAAGCCACCAGAAGTTGAACCTTAAGCAAAAAAAAATACAAAAAACCCTCTGTTCTCCTGTATACAATATAAGAAGTAATATCACTGGTCTCTGCACATACAGGATGTGTGAGAACGAGTCACAGACTTTATTTCAGGAGAGAACAACAATAATTGTGATCTTATTAAAGCCAATATGAATAGTCCCATACTCCCCTGGAAGGAAGTAAAGAAGGGACTATAGTTTCACATCTTCCAGAGCTGTAAAAATCAAGAAGGGTGGATGGAAAGATGTTGTTTAAACATTTTTCTTTTTCTTTCCCACCACTTGGATCTGTAATTAAATATTTATTTTTAGTGATAATAAATTGTGTTATTTTTCCAAAGTTTAATCTATTTTGCCCAAAACGCTAACTGGTAAATGATCTCCCTGTCTGTGCTTCAACCAATGAACATTCTCATTCCTATTCATCCTATTTTCTATCCCCATCTTGCTCAGAGTGTCCAAGAAAGCAGGCAGGTGGGAGTTTTGTTGTTCGCTCAGGATAGCTCACCACAAATGGCAAACTCTCAGCCATGTTACACTTTAAGGTATGTTCCTGACCCGCTGTCTGATGAGAGATCATGTGAATGCCCACAATGGGCATTCACAATGATAATATTAGTACAGTCTAACTTGTGTTGATTTGCAGCCACATAAATTCAAATAGAGAAATGAATAATAGTCAATAAAAAGTTTATTCGGTTCTGACTCTGTTTTTGTCCAAAAGTGGAAAAACGTCATACTAATTAAAACAATTGATGTTCCTGTTTTTCAAACCACTATGAACCTTAACTCCGAACTACATTCTGATATCAATATCCTTGCCCCATATCTATCACACAGACACAAGCTCTCCTTCTATTTACCAAACTTCTCTTCCTTAGTCCTCTCTGCCAGCACTGTATACCCCACACCACCATCCTGCCCTGCTTAGCCTGTTCTTTTAAGAATGGATGAGGATCAGCTGTTGGTCACAAGCTCTGTGAAGTCTATGATTTTTGCTTTAGTAAAACATTTCTTTAATACAAATGCTGAGCAATGCATTTAGCATGATGTTCATTATGTGTTGCCTTTTTCCTAACATTTTCTCCTTATAGAAAGAACTGTCATTTTTATTTTTTGTTTACTGTTTTTTGGTGATGGTGGGATTTTTNTTCTAAAAATAGGAGAGTTCTGTTTTTACAGATTCAGTTTTCTCATTCCTGACTCACACTTGGCTATAATCGAGATCTCTTGCTTTATGTCTTCTTGCTAAGAAATTAGGTCTGTGAATGTCTGAGAGAAAGGATAAGAGAGTTTTAAAGTGCTTGATACTTGCCAAGTCCTAAGCATAAATTAAACTTCATAATTTCAGAAAGAACTTGAGTTCTATTGGAAGAAAAAATATTAGCACAATCTAACTTGTGTTGATTTGCAGCCACGTAAATTCAAACAGAGAAATGAATAACAGTTTAAGCTATCACCTAAGGTATTATAGTTGGTTTCATAGTCATTTTAGAGAAGAATTTATCTTCAGGAAGCACAAGGTATACTAAATTTGCAATACGTAATGAGAGAGGCAGATTTCACTAAATAAGATCATTTAAAATTGATAATAACTTCAGAATCTGGTTTATTGGAAGGTATGAAATGTTTCTTCTGCTTGTTTGATAAATGTAACAGCAGTTAAATTACTCTTCAAATTTATATGCAGGAACCACAGTCACTAATTGGAAGTTGAAAATATCAGACACTCCGCTAGCAGTAGCCTATTTCTGTACCAAGTAATAGGATTATTGAAAACTCTGTCCTTATGTATTGTGTTCAAGGAGAAAAGCACTGAAAAATTCAAAGGCTTAATTTAGGCACAGTTAGAAATATGTTGCAATTCTTGGACTATTCTATGTAGATCAGTAAAATGAGCTACTGATAAGGGAGTAACAAATAGTATATAGAAAAAAGAATGAAATGAGAATAGCTTTTAATTCATCTCACTTCATGGCAGGTACATCTCATTCTGCATATATACATTTTGGTTCATAAAATTCAGTAGTAAAAGGTGCACATAAAGCATATATAGCATTTTCAGTTAAGGTCAGTAGAATAGATGAGAAACTCACCATGAGCCAGCAGTGTGCACTTGCAGCCCAGAAGGCCAACCGCATCCTGGGCTGCATCAAGAGAAGCGTGGCCANCTGTGAGGGTGGTGAGACACTGGAACAGGTTGCCCAGAGAAGTTGTGGATGCCCCCTCCCTGGAAGTATTCAAAGCCAGGCTGGATGGGGCTTTGAGCAACCTGGTCTAGTGGGAGGTGTCCTTGCCCATGGCAGGGGGGTTGGAACAAGATGATCTCTAAGGTCCCTTCCAACCTGAACCATTCTATGATTCTATGATTCTATAATAGACTTCTTAATGGAGAGGTGCTATCTTAATGGAGAGCTCACTAATATCACAGAATCACAGAATCACAGAATTGTAGGGGTTGGAAGGGACCTCGAGAGATGAGCTACTTGTTTCATGGATGTCCCTGAGATAAAATAGTTCATCAATCGCTTCAGCTAGATTTGCAAGTTGAGCAAAAGTAATAGACTCTTAAAGGTCAACATATTGGTTGATATAAACATGACCCGTTCACTTGCTAAAAAGATGCTTTACTCTAAGTTTCATCAAACTAAAGTACCATTTTATTTAAGAGATTCTCAGAGGTCATCTATCCCACGATTTTAATTCATGTGTATTTAGAAAACAGGCTATTTGGGCAATAGCTTTTGTATTATCCACTCCTAACAAAAAGTATGAAAGCTTGCTAATTTCTTACATGCAAGAACAAGCATTCTTTTTAAAATTTAAAATTTAGGGGTACAAGTTATATTTTAAGGATGTAAATAAAGATGATGGTGCCAGCATTTCTGCCCAATATTGTGCAATGTAAAGTTGAGAGAGGATGAAATGTGCTCAGGGTGTGAACATGTTCATGGTGCCAAATGCCAAAGATGCTTTTCAATGCCACCATTACTTTCGCTATCTGCCTGCTGTCTTCCCATCTTCGTTGTCCTTCAGGGCTAGACAGCGCCATGCTGTCTGAGCAAGATTCCTCCCCTTAAGTGATGATAGATGACTTTACATCACACATCAGTGGAGTGTGAGCATACAGCTTACCATGCAAAAATAATGCATTATCACTGGCTGCATGAGCATTCCCAGGGATGTCTGTGAGCATTCCCAGGGAGTATGCACGATGTTGGTCAACTCACTTGAAAATCGGAGAGGGTGAGTCTCCTAAGAAGGAGTGTTGTGTAGGTTAAAATGGCCTTGAGGATATCTTCAAGAGTCATAATAACCCGTGGCTGAAAGGGTAGAGTAACACAGTGGTTTTGCATGCGTGGATTTCCATAGGGATCTTTCTAACAGGAAATAATTATAACGTTCATATCTGTCTGATAGTGACAGAGATGTGATGAAAGCATGCAGTGTCCAGGGCAGTGTTACAGCCTGTCATTGCTGTGAGTGTTTTGGTGGCTGAGTTATCCATTTAGAAGTGGTTTTGAGCTGAACTGAAGTATGCATCTTCAATGCCTGTCATATCTTGCTTGCTACACCTGTTGTTGGGATATATTTGTGACTTTGTTTTCACTGCCATACAAATATGCCATTTCACCAGCCTAGACAGCAGGTTGGTGCTTGGCCAGCACACCAAAGCAAATCATAATTTCTGTCTTAACGCTTTTTGGAAACATAGATCCAATTTACAAATCTAGTACACTCAGCCATTCAGACCTTTCTGCATCATTCCTCATGCCAGATACCAAATAGATTTGTATACTAGGAACCACAGATATGGCTATAAATAAAAGGAGTAGCAAACAAGATCTGAGCCCAGGAAATACCTGTCAGAAACCAAAGACGAAACAGAATTGATACCTACAGAAACTTAATGTACAAGTTGTAGGACTTAAGGCAAAACCACTGAGTGTACAAACAGCTGAGCTTCAACTGATTTGTAGCAACATTTAATCCTATGATATGACTGGTTAGTTCTGAACTGCATTCTTACAGAAAAAAAAAAAAAGACTTTCTAAGGATGAAGCAACCTTATCCTAGTATAACTATTGTTGTGTTTTACAATGCTGTCAGTGAGGCTGTTGCTACTGTTCTGTATCTTTATCACATTTCATGTGCTTATAATATCAATTGTCATGTAATGTTAATTGTAGGCACCTCATACCACATCACAATGTGGTAACATAAGGTTATTTTCTTCCCTGATCAAAATCCATTGTCCTTTCTTTTTTCTTTTTTTTCAGTAGTATTGCTTGACTATAAAATTGTGTTCGTGTTCTCCTTTGGAAAACATGAGGATTCCAACAAGATGGCTTTAGAATGCGAATTTAGCTCAACTTCTTTCCAGCATGTATTACTGTGCTTGTAACATCAGATCACAATACTAAAGAACCATTGATACAGAGAGAAATTCTTCAAGGAATATAGAAACTTTATGCTTCAAACTTGATATTAAAAAACAACGACAGCGACAACAACAAAAACCTTATTCGTGGTATGAAGCATAATTTTTATTTCTGATTGGGTTTTAAATATACTTTTAGTCAGTCTTTCAATCTGAAGATGATTTAAAACTGAATATTTTAATTAAGAAAGAACAATAACAACATTTAACATAGACAAGATTCAAATGTGATGTTGTGGTTTGATTTCCGGTTTTTGTCACTGTGAAAGTTGTCATTTTTTTGTTTAGTCATAACTCCAGAGAAATTTAAATTTCATCTGAATGGGCTATAATGAGACAGCCTTGTTTAGTAAGATCAAATCAAGTTGTACTAGAGGCTGTATGAAATGTATTTGCTTACCTGTAAAACCATAATGAAACATGGGGAAAAGTTTACAAAATACTCTGAACACCTGTATTCTTCTAGGGGGATAGATGACCTCAACCTTTAGAAAAAGTGGTACAGGAAATGCTTGACCATGTATTTGCTTCCCTGGTTTACACATGCATGCTATCTCCCTTTTTCAGGTGATCCAGCATGAATATTCTTCTGTATAAGAGTTCAAGGAGCCACAGTACATACTTAGATCTCAAAACAACTCAAGCCTGTCCATTACCCAAAAGAAAGATAGCACTGAGGCAATGCTGGCAAAAAGTTCATCTTTTCCGGCTCAAGTTCTGGCATTATCCCTGGTTATTGTCTGTATCTTGCCTCAATAGTGTAACAATTTCATAGGGTGGTTATGTTACAGACTGACCTACACAATTGTTGAGGACACTCACTAGCTGTACACTAGACAAGATGCTGAATTTTTATGTCAAGTCATGCAGTCAGTTCCTCTCGTGTGGTTTCTTTAATGATAAACAGTAAAGGTAAATCCTGATTTACCTTTATCCTGACGTTCTAGATGTAAATAAGTGCTTCTATTGGCTTTTTGGACCTTTAAATCATATGAATAGCTATGGAGATTATTAGCACTGTTTCATGGTGGGTGGGGATGCAATTTACTCCCTCCTTTTCCATTTTAGCAACGTTTATCGTCCTCTTCAAGTTGGAAGTGCTTATTCAAATAGCATCTGTAAAGAAAAACTGGAAAGATTATTTATCAAAATAAGAAAGATGATCTCTGTTTTCAGGAGAAACATTATAAACATATTTCTTGAAACTAAAATGAAGAGCAAGATAACTCAGGTGGGGAAAGATTTAATTAAAATTAAAAAGTTGGATGGAAAATGGAAAGATCTAAAATCATATTATTTCTCAGTGCAGTGGAATGAAAATGGTAGTGAAGGGGAGCATTTTTCATAGCATACTCCAAGACATCCTATTCTTACATGACAGCAAGGGCCAGTAGTGAACCTGACTCAGACCTCAGGCTTTGAAATGTATGAGAAAATACCTCCTTTGAGTCTTAGCACTGTCTATTCATCTCCATGAGCTAAGCTTTTGAGATACTGTGAATTAAGCTTGTTCTTGTCCTGTGAGCTCTGTTAAATAAATTCTGCAGGTTTACAGTAACAATACATTTGCAGATATGCTATAGGTTTAGTTTTAACCCTAATCTATTAAGATACTTGGTTTACATGTTTGACTGAAAAAGACCAGAGAACCATCATCACAATGCAAGTCACTAACAAAACTCAAATCTTCTGACTAGGTCTTCTTTCGCCTGAAAAGTTGTACTGAACTGAATTTTGCTTGTCTTTCACCATATGAATTCCACAGTCATAATTCACTGAGTTTCACTCATCTTCCCAATGATCTTCTCCCAGTGAAAAAAAAAAAAAAAAGAAAAAGAAAAAAGCAAGAAAAGCAACATTACTTTTGTAGTCACACTTAGAGCTTGGTGACAGTTTCATAAGGTTGATCTGCTTGATTTAACACTACTAATGACATTTTATTTTAATTGTGCTTTTTAAGATCAGGTGAATGCAATGTAAGATTTCTGTTCTTTTGTAGTATTATTTCATTCATAGAATATGACTGGGCAATAAAAATGATAACTTTTTCATCCAAAGAAGAAAAATATTTTCAGCTCACTCAAAGTCTTCATGGTTAGTGAGCAGTATTACCTACTTAAGACAAAAAAATCTCCATCATATGATCAAAGTCATCAAACTCAATAGAAAAATCCTCTTTAAAAGATTTACTATAAAAATAATATATCTATAGCATTAGAACATTCTTTGCTAATCTGTAAAGCGTGTGACTGTGACTAATACACTATTGAGTGGTAAATTTTGGANAATATTTTCAGCTCACTCAAAGTCTTCATGGTTAGTGAGCAGTATTACCTACTTAAGACAAAAAAATCTCCATCATATGATCAAAGTCATCAAACTCAATAGAAAAATCCTCTTTAAAAGATTTACTATAAAAATAATATATCTATAGCATTAGAACATTCTTTGCTAATCTGTAAAGCGTGTGACTGTGACTAATACACTATTGAGTGGTAAATTTTGGAGCTCACAGCCCTTCCTACCAAAGGGAAAAGTCATCCCTGCCACCCCTGCTATGCTCTGCTAAACAAAATCTCCTTTCCGCTGCTTCCAAAACATATTCATTTCCATACCTATTGCATCAGCTGTTATCAACATGAATTCTGCACGGTTGCATGCTTTGGCAGTTTAAGTTCTTCCTCTCCTCTCCCAGCTTTTCTTTCTCTGTACCACCAGACAGCAGCCCTTGCTGTTTCTAGTACAAAAGCAAAGTGTAAAGCCAACTACAACTTGCTCAGTACGCTATCAAATAGGTATATCTATTTTTAGCCCCATTCTTTTTGGCAGCTTTTATCCACAGATTTAAGTAGAGAAGGGAGCCAACCAGATGGCATAAGATCTTTTGAGCTGGCAGGGACATGTGTCTAGGCAGGACTGAACATATCCAGGAACTCAGTGAGTTCTGACTTCTTTCTTACCCTACCAGGTCTGTCTAGAATCCCAGAGTATTTTGTATTATGAAAAGTTAGTCAGCTAAGTAGCATAAACATTAAACCATAGACCAGATTTGTCAAATTCAGTTTCATTCAGATGACTATGTGGATCATAGCATATAATAAATGATAAAAGCAAAGTAAACACCTTAAATCTCCACAATTCATTCAACAGAATAACTAAGGATTCATTAACAACAGTGAGTCACTTTTTAATAAAATCTATCAAAAGAATGAAAAAAAAAAAGCCACTACGGTTGTCACAGTATTTAATATAAAACACATGGTAAGATAGATGGCTGGCTTTTAATGAATAGATCTCTATAATGCCATATATTTAGGCTCAAAAGCCATGTAGTACACACAGCAAAGTGTCTGGATCCAAGGCTTCGTAACTGGAATTATGATTAGCCTGTCTTCAGTTCCATCTGCACAATAACTCCTTGTCAGAGCATGAAGAGATTTTGTTCATAAGTATTGGTAAGAAGAATGACAGTCAGACTGTGGAAATATCTTCACCTAAGGAAAAAAAAAAAGAAAGATGTTAATCCTTAATCAAACCCTTAAAAAATAAAATGTATAACTGCTGAAAAAGTAAAAACCTAAACAATGAGAAAGATTTCTTCTTGGGCAGGAAAAAGTATTTGGCTCTTCCTTAGAAATTCAGTAGAAATTTGTTCTTGTTCCTGACTCACTTGGAATCATAGGATCATAGAAACAAACAACGGTTTGAGTTTGAAGGGAGTTTAAAGATCATTTAGATCTCCCGCCAGACCAGGTTGCTCAAAGTCCCACTCAGCCTAACCTTGAACACTTCCAGGGATGGGGCATAGACAGCTTCTCTGAGCAATCTGTTCCAGTGCCTCAACATCCTCTGAGTAAAGAATTTCATCCTAGTATCTAATCTAAATTTACCCTCTTCTGGTTTAATGCCATTAACCCTTGTCCCATGAAACACATTGAGTTGTGACTGTGACAAGCAGCAGTGCAGCCCATCAGTAACCGAGAAGCTGTCCCTGTTTATTACTTCTCTGTCTTTTCAATTGTTACTCCTAAGGATCTTGCTCAGAACATAGATGCACAACAGTGTATCTGCTGTGACAATTTTACCCTGACTGGGTGTAATGGAAAAGGTCGCAAAACTCTCAAGACCACGCCTTTTTCTCTTTCGTTCTCCAGCTTCTCAAAACCACTCCTCAATCCTCTCTCTCAAGCTTCTTCCTCCAGCTGCTCCCTCAAGCTACTTCTTCTCTGGCTGGCTGGCCTTTACCTAAGCCTGGGGCAACTCCACCCCAGGTCCACCCCCTTCCGGTCACAGGTGCAAGTGATTCACCTGTATTCCCCAGGCCAGCCACACCCCTCCACCATGTGCTCAATCATCAGCTCATGCTGGGATCAACTGTTTCCCTACACTCCACCCCTTCACAGCATAAGCAGATGATTGAGCATGTTAACATTTTACTATTATTATTTACAATATAGGTTACAGATCATACAATACAGTTACATGTATACATTGCAATATCAATCACATAGACATCTCATCTACAATATCAATCACATAAATATCTCATCAGTCTCAGGGCCGAAAATACATCTTCACAGT
>WBMW01002169.1:395348-426578 GCA_013396635.1 Penelope pileata | reverse complement strand
CCATCATATTTAGCAATTCCATCAACTATACAGTCTTCATTGTTCATATCATATTTTTGGGCAACAAGAGTCCCAAGGACTAACAAGATCATATACAGTAACCACTTCTTTTCAGCAATCACACACTCTTCTACCTTTTATCTTCTCTCTTGGTTTCCCTGCACACAGTATCTAATCCTGCCAACTACGCCAATTGTAACGGAAAAGGTCCCAAAACTCTCAAGACTACACCATTTTCTCTCCTCTTTCATTCTCCAGCTTCTCAAAACCATTTCCTCAATCCTCTCTCAAGCTTCTTCTTTCTCAAGCTTCTTCCTCCAGCTGCTCCCTCAAGCTACTTCTTCTCTGGCTGGCTGGCCTTTACCTAAGCCTGGGGCAACTCCACCCCAGGTCCACCCCCTCCGGTCACAGGTGCAAGTGATTCACCTGTATTCCCCAGGCCAGCCACACCCCTCCACCATGTGCTCAATCATCAGCTCATGCTGGGATCAACTGCTTCCCTACACTGGGCAAGTGAATTCCACGACACCACTCTCTCACTCTTTCTCCTCAAAAGAAGTGGTAGAAAATATGATGAAAAACTGGGTCATGGGTTACAGTAAGTACAGGAAGATCACTCACCAATTACTATCATGGTCAAAACAGACTCAATACAGGGAGATTAATCTAATCTGTTGCTTATTAATAAGAGGCTAGAACAGTAAGAACTAAAATCAAACTAAAAGCACATCACCGTTCCATCCACCTTCTTCTACCTCCTCCCCCAAGTGGTGCAGCAGAATGGGAAATGGGGACTGCAGTCAGTTCATACTGCTTTGTCTCTGCCACTCTTTCGTGGTCACTCTGTCCCTGCTCCACGTGGAGTCCCTCCCACAGGATGCCATCCTTCCCCAACCAATCCCATGTGGGCTTCCGGCAGGCTGCAGCTCTCCAGGCACTGTTCCAACACAGCTCCATGCCACAGGTCCCGCCCTTCAGGAGTGCACTCCTCCAGCATAGGTCTCCATGGGTGGCAGCTCCCCCAGGTCTCCTGCTCTACCACGGGCTCCTCTCCATGGGCTGCAGCTCTGGCCCGGGGCCTGCTCCTGTGAGGGCTTTCCGTGAGATGTGGCCTCCTCCAGGCCACATTCACCGCTGCACTGTGATCTCCTCCTGCGTGTGGAGATCTGCTCCGTGTGGTGCCCATGGACTGCAGGGGGACAGACTGCTCCTCCATGGACCTCTCCTGGGCTGGAGGGAACTTCTGCTCTGTGCCTGGAGCACCTCTTGCCCTCCTTCTGCACTGACCTAGGTGCCTGCAGGGCTGTTTCTCTTCCATTTCTCACTCCTCTCAGCTGCTGTTGCACAGCAGTGTTTCCCTTTCTTAAATCTGCTCTCACAGAGCACACCCAGTGTCACTCATGGCTCAGCTCTGACAGCAATGGAGCAGCTTTTGGAGCTTTTGCAGAAGCTGGAGCAGGCTCTGATCTGACATAGGGCAGCTGCTGGGCTCTGCTCACTTCTGCAGAACCCTGCTACCAAAAGTTTGCCATGTAAACCCAATACATCTGCTCACTAAATCCTTTTGTCTATTTTATTTGCCTCTTCATTGCAACTTTAAGTATTTCTTTCCACTACTTTATTTACATATCACACATAAACTAATACAGCTGCACAGTCCTTTGCAGGGTGAACGATTGCATCCTGATACAAAGTAGGTATTCCTAAGTCTTGTTAAATGTGAGGACACACAAAGATTTTACAGAAATGGAAAGGAGCTCAGAGAACTGATGCCACAGGGCACTCCATCTATGCCTACCAAAGGCTTCAGGCATGCTTAAATGTGTATCTGAATAGGTTTGGTTACAAGTGATGTAACACGAATAAAAATTGGCCAAAGCCAATTCTTCACATAATCTTGGCAAGTAAAGAATGAGAAGGTAGATTTTCAGACAGAACGACAATGTTTTATATAGACTTCTAACTTGAAACAATTACTAGACAAACAGCTATTTGAGCAGGGAAGGATCAGAATCAGAAGGTAATTTAGATCAAAACACAGAACTTGGAATCTTACCTGATCTTTGCTTTACTGAAGTGTGGATTGTTTTCTGTGTCAGGATTTTTTTAAAACTTAACTTGCATTTCCCCTTTGGAAATGCCCCAGGGAGTTCCTTTTCTCCCTCCAGAGTTTGTCCAGGATGCAAACTGTAGCCCTACAATAAAGCATATGCATAGCCTTTCTCTCTAATCTGCCTCCCTTGTCAGTGATTTCTTTTCTCTGTGCACTGAGATGGGACACCAAACACAATAGAATGCAAATAATGAGAATAATAACAGGAACTGCAACACTTTCACTGGTTTAGGGTTCATTTCTTGGAAAGTGCGCAAGTATAAGTACTAGAATATAAAAGAGACAGAGAATTAAGGGGATTCTACTTTTTATCATATTGTAATGCAAACAATATTATGTGACAGTTAATATAATGATTATTTTAAGATTTTAATTATATTGAACTGAATGTTTATTTAGGCTACACTAAATATGAAGAAAAATAGACAGTACTCATATTGATTTTCAGGATGTCCTCAACCAAAAAAAAAAAAAATCCTGAATGCACAAAAAGAAGCTGAAACAGCTTCAGCTTCTGTCTCACTCTTTTGTCTTTTACTAGCACAAATTTGATTGTTGAAGTGCTTTTTCAACTGCCTTTTCCAGGTAGCTCTCAGAGATCAGTGAGAAAAAATCTTTATAAGGGAACTATGAGTATTTGAGACATTCACCTAAATTTTCAGAATTACGTTCATATGGACATATTGTATTCACACGGATGGCAAAAGAGTAACAAATCTGCTTCTTTGCAGTTCCCTTGATCATCTTCCATTACAGGCAAGCACAAAATATTACTCCATTACAAGCTTGTCATCTGTGTTCTAATGCTGCCATGTGGGGACAATTCTAAAAAGCGGAGTTTCAGTAAAAATATCAACCAGGTTACAATAAGACTTATCTAGGTTTTGAGCACAAGTTTCCAATAAAAGCAATCATAAATATTTAAATACTCCTTATAGAAAGAAGTTAATGGTACTACTTGATGACCACCCTGTCTTACAGTACATTCTTTCAGAAGACAATTTAAAACCTGTAATTTTAGGACCACAGAATGGATGTTTGGGACCAAAAAATAATGCTATAATAATGCTTCAATAGAATTTTGAAATATAGATGATGTGCACTTTTAGTTAAGAGTTTGCATCAATGATATTTCTTGCCTCTGCTGTTGGACAAAAAGCATTAAGAAAGAAATATCTCTGTATTTGAACTCATTTTGGATAGTCCACAATTTTTTATGACGTGAGTACGAGCTGAGGACATGATTAGCAAGGACCTGATGTTAAAGTAGTTAAAGTAATATTAGCATTTTATTCTGAACAGCTGGTATGTGTTGAGCCCAATCTTTTTATGGAATCTATTAAAGTTTGTCTCTATTCTGTTTGCCATTCTGAAATTCTGCATGGTTTAGGCTATATTCTGAGCTGCCTTTAGTTTTTTGGATTTTCTTTTCCTCTGACCTTGCTAGTAGTAAATCTGAAGGTGACACTATTAAGTGCACTTTATGGTCACATTCTTGAAAAAAATTGCAGGGCAGACATCATTGTTTTAATTTTTGAGCAAGGAATTGCTGAGTGGTTTTGATTTTCTCTGCATTCTGATTAAACCTTGTGAAGTTTGATTTAAACATTTTAGTTACAACCTTCCTTTGTCAATAATAGCTAAACGAATATACACAATACTATGCCTACAAAAAACTTGGTAATCTCTCAGCAGTCCTGACACTGTCTCACCAAAACAGTCATCAGTAAGTATTGTGATTTAAGGGGAAATAAACTGGACATTAAAAGATGTATTTAGTGTGTCATTTTCTGAAAATAAATATTGTTTCAAAATCTTCAAAGGAAAATTATCACCTCTCTAACTTTGTGGCATGGACTTGGTATGACAACAAGTATCTTTTTCCATTACTGTCATACTTTCATCTTTTTTTATCAGCAGAGAAAAAGAGGAAGAAAATTCATGAACCAGCAAACATATTCACATACCTAAACTAACTTGCCATGTCACTCTGTGACTGTATATATTACAGCCTCCCATCTGCTCTGTGCTCAGTCAATTTTTTGTAGATGAGCCATATGTTTCAGAGTCTTCTCTGAAGCATACAGCTTATCTCTGGATGCAGGAAGGTCAGTTATCACACTTGAGCAAAAGAGCTCTGATATTAGTGTGGCTGGGAATGCTAGGAAATCAATAG
Organism: Penelope pileata; assembly: GCA_013396635.1. Classification (NCBI taxonomy): domain Eukaryota; kingdom Metazoa; phylum Chordata; class Aves; order Galliformes; family Cracidae; genus Penelope; species Penelope pileata. The sequence goes on along the minus strand of WBMW01002169.1, from coordinate 422,289 downwards.
TTTATAAGCTAAAAAGAATCTACTAAAATTTTTCTATCTCTGATAATAATTATGAATATTTAACCTAAAAATGACATCTCCTTTCATCATGATATAAAACACATGGCATTGTGAGTTCTTGATTGAACCTCCATGATTGGTGGTTCTTAACTCAATAAACCATAGGAACATGCCATTTGTATTCTCTGTTTTCAGTGGATGCTATCAATGTCCACTGCTCTAAATAAAAAACAGTTTTCTTCAGAAAGTAAACATGTTATCAATTAAATGCCCTGTTTATTTTATATACTTACACTCTTGAAGAAGCCGCCAGAATATCTGTCAAGTCTGGACAGCCAACCATCTGACTGTGGTCTCACAACTGTAGCACACAACTAACCAATCCTACTGACTGAATTCTGTGAACACCTTTGAATAAGAGCCCAGGAGAGCCCACTTCATCGTATATTTTTGGAAGAATTTAAACAGTTCTTGCTGTGGTAAACTTGGTCCTTCTTTTGACTACTTACAGCACAGTGCTAAGTGTAAATTAAGCTCTTTACTAGAACATCAGCATTTGAAGACCTACATAAAATAAGAAACTAACATAATAAAAGCTCTATTTCTTACTGGTTTTACTCTGTGATTGTCTAAATCATTCACTCTGCCAAAACCTCTTTGCATGTTGATGGATTTTTTTTCTTCCAGACTGAGTGCATCTATAAACAAGAAATCCACTGGAATATGCCTAGCCTGTTGACTGAGGCCATAATTTTATTAACTTTTAATTTGCACGGAAGGAAAGCTCTCTACTGGCATAGAAACCTATATCTAAAGGTAGGCACAAAGATGAGAGATGAAAGATGAGAGATGTTGGATACACAAATAAGGTTATTTAGAGACAAAGTTTAAATAAAGGAAGAGAATGGAGGACATGACCTTATGGGCACCCACAGGAAGCAGAGATACAGAAGAGCTTCTAAAAGAAAAGTCAAATGAATGATTACACAGGCAGAAAGAGAGACACAGGTGAGATCAGTAACAGAAGCAAAGACATAAAACGTTTCAAACAAAATAAAAGGCACTGCAGAGGTCACAGAAGATGAAAATGTATTTGAGAAGTTTCAGATTTTGCTAAAATGTCACAAAAGATTTTGGAAAAAGTAGTTCCCTTGCAATGCAAGGGAGAAATTGAACATAAATAGTTGGGAAATCCAGACTGCAGTGGTAAATTCTGTGTTTAATGAGCTTGAAGTAAAGGGGAGGGACAAGATTGGGCAAAAAATGAGGTGAGATATTTCTAAAAGTGCAAAGACTGCCTGCCATGTTATTATTGTGAAGTAAGAGATCCAAAAAGTAGTGAGAAGTTACATGGAGAATACAGATGAGGGGAAGAGTGGTGCAGAAGAGTTTTGGAGATGAAGGTCAAAGAATAAGAGGAAAAATTGGAGAAAACTGGTAGAAAATCTTCACTCAGAAACTTATTCATTTACCACATGAAACATAACTTTCTTTTAATCTCTTCAAAAATTGCACAGGATCTGCATGGTTCCCTTAAAAAAAAAAAAAAAGGCATGAAAATTTCTTTTATTTTCTTCAAAAGTATGTTTTGTTTTTTTGGGTTTTTTTAATTAATGCTTCAAGCTTATAACAGCTTATAAGAGCTCAACATATGTGGAAGACCACTATCTACAGGCTTTCTCTCAGCTCCTCATTGCTGTAAACTTCTTCCATGTCATTGTTTTCTCTCTGTAGACATGTGTAATTGAATCTCTCTAAGTCATTTTGTCATGTTTAACTTTCCTCTCATCTATTTAAACTCAGACAAATTATTATCTATTACTAAGAAGGATCACGTCATGTACTATAATTTCTTTTATTTAACCTGTTTCTTAAAAGCACTGATTGTTTTCTCCCACTCACTTTTTAAAATAGCCAATGACAGGACTTCCTTATTCTTTGACTTCAGACCAGACATTTGGAATACACACTGTCGCCAGGTGTGCAACCATTTTTCTTCTGAGAAAACACAAAGCTGAAACACCAAGAAATAGTGCCTTTTTGCCTTATGTCTCACCCTAATCTCACCTTGACTTAACAGAATTTTTACCTCTTTAACGGAACAAGAGTTGGTCAGTGCCACAGAAACAGCATGTTTTCAAAATGACAGAGGAAAGCAATTTCCATTGTTCTTGTATAGCTCATTTTCTAAAAAAAAAAAAAAATGACAGATCCTGCAGGCTGTAAAATTGAGCAGTGCAAAATCGCTATAAATCTAAGATTTGAACATCTGAAAAAGATCAAAATTAGGAGAAATCTGAATATTCAAACCAGAATAAATCCCACATAACCTTCATTTCAACAGTGACCTTGGTCCTAATCAAGAATTTAGGGGAAAAAGAAAACCAACTCTGGAGAGGTTTTTAAATATATGCCTCATCAAGTTATCATAATTAAATCATCGTTTTCATCAAGCAGCAAAATGTGACCAAATTACCGTGCAAAACTATTAATCACAGAGCATATACATTTCAACTGCAAACAGTTTAGGATGCATTTGTAAAAGTCTTCCTAAAATAATCACTAACTAAAATTATGTTAATGTTTTGCCATTGGAGGAGGAGCAAAAAGTATTATAGGAAGATTATTATTAAAAATACTAAGTTCCAAGTCCTGAAAATTATTGATATAGGTAAGGAATCCATTTTGATATATTTACAGGACTGTTGTATAAGCCATTAGTAGACGGAAAAAGTTGAGCATGTTCCTTACTTTTATATGCTCCATTTTAAGTACATTGCACTTAAAATTAGTTTCAAAGAGAGCCAGAAATCATAAGCCACAGATGTAAGCATTCACTACTCAAAATTTACACAACCTTGAAAATGTTTGCTTACTCATAGAAATCAAAGGTATATTAATGCACAGCATCTGAATTCCCATGCATAGGAGCTGGGATTTTGGCACTCTGATTCTTTTTTAAATCTCTGAATTTAATATTCAGTGGTGCCAAAGAAATACCACATTCATCTGAGAGAAACAGTTGGGAAAAACATCCCATTCTCTAGATCCTATGGCTATGACTACACTATAACTTTGCTGGGAGGTCACAGTGCTGTCTGAAGGTTAGCAGGGACCAACTTCACACATTTTCACCACATTTGTGAGCAGCTCAGACCCCAGCTGCATTTGCAGCAGACAGTGCCAAGATCGTTTTGTCTACTCAAAATCAGCCAAAGAAACATCACCTCAGAGAGATGGCATGCAAAAGGGAAATAGCAGTCCCAATGTGCTTTGCTCCTTCAACATTTTAAAACGTGAACTAATACAATGAACTAATGGAATAATGAAGTGTCAAAATGGGTGTGCTTTAGCACAGAATGTATACCTGAAACTTTCTTCCCTAAGAATACAAACTGGTTTACCTTGGCATCAGCCTCAAGTGGACTGAGTGATCTGAAAGTAATTTTTTCTGGTGTTTGGGAGTGGGGGTGCAGAATATAAAGTCTAGCTCAAAACCAAAGGAATCACTTAAACACCATCTTCTATTCCAGTAAAGGACCAGCTGAGATCTTTTTTCATCTGTTCTACTCTGACACACTCATATGATGTTTGTCTGAAAGATAAAAGTGTAGAATATATCATGATGAAAACAACTGCCTAGGAGGACAGGCCAGAGCCCAATCCAGTAATTGAACATTTTCCTTGAATAAAGTGATATCAATGTAGCATTGGGATCACTTTCAACTTCTTTTCCATTCAGAAGGGAGACTACTAGTGTGGGTTTTTTTATTTTTTATAAAGAATGGGAGAACTGAGCACCAGGATTCTTTTTACATTAAAAAAATTGTTTCCAACCGTTTTTCATATTTCTGCAAATATACAGTTACTTCAAAGTCTGCTTGTTTTTTTAGAAGAGCTAAGCTATGGAAATTGTTTCATTTGAGGACTAGTTTTATATCGTCTGCTTTCTTTTGTTGGTGGTGGTGGGTTTTTTTGTTCTTTTTTTTTTTTGTCCTTACTTTAACTATTTCTGCCTATGTAAGTAATACAAGGAGCTTGAGAAACAATGAAGCACTTGAAGCAATGTTGCACTTGATGAAAAGAAGTTCTATTTCATACTGTATGTTTTGATGAAAAAAATATTCCCATTACTCCTGTTTAGTGGACAGGCAAAATACGAAATACGATTTGAAGAGTTTTATCTCCATGGTATGTGGAACAAGATATTGGTCATATTAATAAAGCTCTGTGTTGCTTATTACTAAGTTGCTGATCCATAAACCGTCATTTCTATCAAACTAGTTAAAAAGGTTAATCAGAAAAACAGCCAGCTATTGTTTCTAATACATAGAACTTGGTTGACAGTGACAATGTGGCTGAAGAACACAATTCTTCAAGAATTGTAATACAGCTTTAGTAACTGAAAATAGATTTTGGGCCTCAAGAGTTAATTAGTTACTTGGGAAGAAGTCAGTTAGAGAAATACATAGCCAAAAGTAATAAAAAGCCAAAAAGGAAAAGCAAAAGTCTAGGATATCTAAAACTTCCGAATAAATATTGAAACTGCAATTTTAAATACATGCTAAGTACAATCTAGCCTTATTCTCTTCCCTGAGTTTCATTAAATGATAATATACCTTTTTATATAATAGCAATTAGAACCTGTGCTTACTTCTATGTTAGTAAATTAATAGCAAAAGGGTATGGGCTTGATCATTGATCCAGGATTATCAAAAAAAATCACAGACTGGCTGACACTGAAAGAGTTCTCTGTGCATCGTGCAATCCAACACTTCTTCTCAAAACAAGGTCAGCCAGGGCAGGTTGCTCAATGCTGAGTTCCACCACGTTGAATGAAGACTCCAAAATCTTTCTGGGCATTCTATCATTCTGTTTTAGTGTTTTGTCACCCTCACCCAGAAGAAAAAAAAAGAAAAAAGGCATTTTGTGATGTTTATGATAGGGCAAGGGGTAATGGCTAGAAACTGAAAGAGGGTAGATTTAGACTAGATATAAGGAGGAAATTCTTCACTGTGAGGGTGATGAGACACTGGAACAGGTTGCCCAGAGAAGCTGTGGATGCCCCCTCCCTGAAAGTATTCAAGCCCAGGCTGGATGGGGCTTTGAGCAACCTGGTCCAGTGGGAGACGTCCTTGCCCATAGCATGGGGGGCGGAGCAAGATGATCTCTAAGGTCCCTTCCAACCTAAACCATTCTATGATTCTACAATTTTTTGTTTCAGTTCGTGCACATTGTTGTCTTGTTCTGCCACTAGGCTTCATTTTATTTATGCTCTCCCTCCAGGTATTTCTTTCAGCCTTTCCTTATAAGAGAGGTGCTCCTATCCTTTAATTGTCTTAACAGCCCTGTGATGTACCCTCTCCAGGATCTCCATGTTTCTTGTACTGTGGAGCCCAGAACTGGACATAGCACTCCACACACTGGCTTTACCAATCCTGAGTAGAGGAGAAAAATCACCTCCCTTGACTTGCTGACAACACTTTGAATGCAATCCAGGATACTGAGTCAAAGAAGACATATAGCCTTTTCTATGTCCTGTGTCATCAGGGGCACCATCCTGTGACCCTATTCAGCCACAGGTCTGCATTTTCTATAGTCTTCCTTTGGCCGCGTGTGGACTTAGAGAAGCCCTTCTTATAGCTACTGACATCCCTTGCTAGATTTAATTCCAGGTGGGATTTGGCTTTCGTAACTGTATCTCTGCATGCTTTCTATAAATTCCCCAGTGGAAAGGAAGAGTGAGGTGCCAGTTTCTTCTCATTTGTAACCAATAACAAGATGCATGGGAATAGCACAAAACTAGCACCAGGAGACGTTCAGACTGGATATTAGAAAAAAAACCTCTTCAACGTGAAGGTTGTCAAATACTGCAACAAGTTTCCTAGCCAGGTGGTTAATGTCCCATTCATGTCAGTGTTAAAGAGACATTTGGATAATACCCTCAATAACATACATTTACTTTTTGTTAGCCCTGAAGTGGTCAGGCAGTTGGTCTAGATGCTCTCTGTAGGTCTCTTCCAACTGAACTGTTCTATTCTATTCTATTCTATTCTATTCTATTCTATTCTATTCCATTCCATTCCATTCCATTCCATTCCATTCCATTCCATTATATTCTCCCACATGAAAGTAGAGAAGGAGAAAATGCCAGTGTCAAATAAGGGGAAAATAGAAAGACATGAGGAATTTGGAATGCATTTGATTTATAAATCTTGATACAAAGACAGGAGAGCAACAACTCTTACATGAATCATAAGGTGAGAGTTAAAATTGAACAGGTCACATACTGAAAGAATTTGAACAGATGACGATTCTTTGCTATAGACTGTTTTTAAAAATATAAATAAATAATTTTTGAAGTAGAACAGAATACAAAAAGGCAAACACAAGATTGTAAATCAGAGGAAGGAAAGCATAAAGAAAGGCTGATAGAAACAAAGATAATAGTAAAGTGTGCATTCAAGGTAGAAATAAGCTAAACAACAGATTAAATTTAGATTTATGGAGACGAATAAAGATGGACATAAACTCATTAATAGAGTATTATTAAAGTCCATGTGTCCAAATGCAAAAAAAAAAAAACCTTGAAAAGAAATGAGAAAATATTCAGTTATCTCCATACAGATAAGTGTGATATTACAATCCTAAATGAAAATTTACTAAAAGATAACTGTAAAATTATATTAATATTGGGAGATATAAATTGTTTTTAGAGTGAACAGTCAGTTTATTGATGCTGGGATACTTAAGACAGAGACAGAACATTGTAACTGTGATACACAGGTAAGTAAATGAATTTGCTGATATATTTCTTGTGTGCATGCAGGCTGTATTCAGAGAGTAAAAACATGGACTCTTTATGCAACCACAGGCCTGTGTTCCAGACTTAGGAAGATTTTAATATATAGAGAAATTTTCTAAAGCATATACCCCAACTGAGAGACAATTTGTGCTATCTTCATTTATGTATGCTGATGTTTGTGTAGGTCATGGGGGAATGTTACTACAACTAAATTCTTAGTTGCAGTTTAACATGCTTCTATTAAAACATATCCTCTGTCCCAAATGCTGAAGTCCATGAATTTACATGAGTAAATGTTCTTAGATTTCCTGTATTATTTTAAGTTAAGGCAAGGGAACAGGATTGAGCAGATGTCAGTGCCCATGTGCATGACATATAAGAAAGCAGAAATCTTAAGAGTTCCAAAACCATGATCACCTTACCACTTGTAGATGAAAGGCGTAATATTTTAAGGAGACATTTATATCTTCTTTCAAGACCTGTAAGGGAAAAGATATTACCCTACGCAATGATTTAAAATAATCAACAAAGGAAAACATATAATCAAATGGGACAGAGCATCAGATAAGAAAGTAAACTGTGTCTTGGTTGCACCTCCATTTCTCTGATGGAAAGATATCTTCACTAACTCAAGTATTTTTTGCCAAGAAAAAATGCATATCCTCCTTCCACAATACGCTTCTGGTGGAAGACAGAAGTTTGATAGAAAGTTACAAAATGCTTGACATCAACTTGATAAAATACTTTCTGCATATTATCTGATACTGAAGATTTATACCTTTCAGTAAAATTATGCTGCCAGTCTGTGCATTCCAGTGGGAACTTGGCTAACCCACTGGTTATTTTTGTATACATATGTCATAAATCAAAGGTTCAGTTTCAATCAAAATCAGTAAAAAATCCCAAAGAATAGAATAAAAAGGGCTCTACAACTAAGTAAATAAATATAGATAAATGAATAAAACAGATACTTGTTGAATTATGAAAGTTATGTATTAGGAGACTTAAAATAAAAATTTAAAGGTACTGTCGAAAGACCGGGCTTCTGAGAACAAACGGGATGAGCTCATAGAGTTTGCAGGTAAGTTCCAGTTTATTGCATTTCGGCAATCCACTATATAACCCTTAGAAGTGCAAGCATTCGCAATCACGTGCGAAAGCATTTACCTAATTGGCTGTGTTGCCTCAAGCAGTTCCGTGATTGGTGATCACGCGCAGAGCACGCACATGTTCTGATTGGTTTGCAGTGCTTTATCTCACAAGCGATAAGTAGTCCCCGGCTACCCCCCTGAATCTCTGAACTCTAGTTACCCTCTCAACCTTCACACAGTTTTCTCCTCTAAGCCTCACTCGGCTGTCCCTATCCCAACAAGGTACTATCGAAGGCATCATGCGATTTTGTCATAAGTAAATTTACTCATATGGTAAACGTGTATAAAAACCCGCTACTTGCAATACTTGTGGACATATGTTTCCATGAAGAAACTATGGATTGGGCGTACCGTAAGAGAAGCCATTCTGCCAACTCAAATACAGACAACTGATCTTCATGAAAAGGCAATAAAGAAAGCTTTACGTATTGAAATAAAACCTAAATAAATATGAGAAATATAAATAAAATATTAGAAACAGAAATAAACAGAAATAGAAGAGATTCAGAAAAAAAAAAAACAGGTAAAACCCAAACACATCCCATTTCACAAGATAATAACATATTCTTCAAAGAATATTGAAATGTTGTCTACAGGCAAAAAATCCAGAAATGCTGTCTGAAATAGATGCTAAACCATCTTGTGTAGGCAGCTGGACTTATCCTACCTTCATGGACTGCAAGAAGTACACATTAAATCAAATATTTTATCACAGAGTATTTAAAACAACTACAACACAAAGCAGTACAGTGCTTTGTTGTGTTTCTAATTTCGTATTTCTTCAGTCTTAAATTCTTTGGCAACCATTAATTGAAAAAAAAGGAAATATGTAATCCTTGTAAGTAAAAGCTTGGTGTATTGATTTCAACTTAATGAGAGCATGCTATTATTCAAGACATGGTTATGCATTTTGATTTGGATCTATTTTTACTTTCAGTCTGATGTTTTAAATCAGGTCACTGACCAGTACAGTTATCCATCTTCAGTTAAAGCAAACGTATCCACTATATGCTTATGGATCATTTCCGTGCGACAGCACGCTCTAAAAGTGCACTATAAAATCACGAACATAACAGTATATCATTTTAACTGAACAGCAAAACTATGTCAGTACAGTCTGTAGTCAGTTTTTATGAATATTCTTTACCTTTTGTATTTAACACTAAAATCCTGATCAGTAGTTAAAATAATATTAATACCAACTGAAATCACAAGAGTTGCATAACTGAAGAATCGGGGCCCATTAGAAAAAAAAAACAACACTTAAGGAAAGGTGCTTCAACATTCTGAAGCTTTGATTTTTCCTGTGTCTGCTATATCTAATTATCCTCTAGATTCTATCACTAGTAATGATGCAAGTTGCTATACATAATCTTAAATAAGTTTATTATTAAAGTTTTGGGTTTTTTTGTCTTTTAAAATACGTCCTATATTATTAGGGTGAATTCTAAATTGCTAGATTTTTTAAGATAGAGTTTTTTTAATTTATAGAGGTTTCTTTACATTTTAATTGCTACTATGTGTTTATATCTCCGGTTATAAGGCCACTTTATATCCTGTGTGATATCTCAAAAGAGAAAAACATCGAAAGGCAAATTTTAATCACCTTTAAAATTACATTATATAAACATAATTTTCCTATATTTATTAAAGAGATACTTCTGCAAATGGAAACATCGTACAATGCCGGTTAAAATAAATAAATAAATAACAGAAACAACTAGGTGTTTTATTAGTAATATAAAAGACGTTTTTGGTGCTACGATATAGGAAAAGACGCTGAAGTCGTGCAAAGTGAACTGATTCCTTGATAAAATGATGAGGGCAGAATTGAAATTTAGGAGAACTAACTGATGAAAAATTATCTCATCTAGAATGAAAGCTCTCAACTACTGAAACTGATAGTGTAATTCAAAAGTCACTAAAAACAATAACTTTGGTTGAATAGAAGGAGCTGAAAGAAAAATCTGATGTCTTCAATTTAAAAATTGAAGAATACATTTTCTAGCATCTTAGGTATCAGACGATGAGTACCAGCCTGCCATCTGCCTGCTATAGAAAAATTTGTTGCTAAATACCTACTATATGAAATAAAATATTTTATTTTTCTTCCCAGTCTACTTTGAATAAAACAAATATTTATAGTATTTAGGCTTCTACATTTTTTAAAAAAAAGAATGGCACTCCATTGGGTTTCACATATTATCTTTTAATCTTAATCAAAGACATGTATCTCAATTTATGACCATCTCTGGGGTCTTCCAAGCCAAACTGTTCTCTGTTTTGGTGATCCATAAGTCTCTTGTTCTCAGAGACCTGAAGAATGTTTGCTGCATATGTTCTGCCAGCCTGTTAGATACCCTCACACTGGGTGAAGGTGCCTTGCTGCTAGGACAGAGGGTTCCATCCCTACCCATGTAGGAATGTTGATTTTGATATACTGGCTCAACATGGGCAATTAGTATGCCCAAACTAAAAGAACCTGTAATAAAACTGTTTTTCATTTGCTAGAAATTTTTGCTAAACTGGTAGACATCTTTCTAAGGTTCTGGGCCCTAATGAGGAGAATCTAACCCGTGAAGGTCCGCAAACAACACAGAATGAAAAAATGTCTTTGAGATTTCCTTTTCGTCAGCTCATAGTATGTCACAATTAAAGACCTTCTTGTTAAGGAAAAAAAAATCTAGTCATGGGCATAGTTGATACAAACAAATTCAGCAGTAGCAGATCAACACCAATTATTACTCTAATGTGTGCAATCTCTTCCAAAAAGTCATGTCTCAGGAAAAAAAAAAAATGGAAAAGCAAAACTTACAGGTAACGTAATATAGCAGTAAGTAATAAAAAGTACAGTATTAAAGGCTTTTTGTTCTTCTAAGCTTCCTTAGATTCTGGGAAAATTACATAATATATACATGTTAATACATACTGGAACAAGCTGCCCAGAGAGGTTGTAGTATCTCCTTCTCGAGATATTCAAGACCTGCCTGGACACATTCCTGTGCAACCTACTACAGAGAACCTGCTTTAGCACAGGGGTTGGACTTGATTTCCAGAGGTCCCTTCCAACTTCTACAATTCTACAATTCTGAAATTCTTTATTCTATAATAGAAATTTCTTAAAGGGAAAATGAAAGCAATTATAAATATATATATTTAGTATACTTTCTCACAATATAAATCTATTTTCTTCTACCACACTGATAAAGGTGGTCAAGGTATAAGGGAATCATCCAGTTGCAAAAGAATATTAAAATATGAAAATAGTCTTACTGTTCATTACGGATTTTAAAAGAATTGTAACCTAATCAACATTCAACTTTTATGTTCTAATTACGTGACAATCAGTAACCACCATTGTCTCTATATAAGCTAATAAAAATTTCTCCCACATGCACAGTAATATGCCACAACACTAACTGAATAACATAGTGAGCAATTTTTGGTTTTAAAATTTTTTTAGTATATTTGGTGACATCGTTCAGATGGTTGTTTTGTTGTGTTGTTTCTTTTTTTTTCCTAATTACAGTGAGTAGACAGAAATTAGGCTAGATGAGAGATCCTTTTCAAAATTAAAAAGAAATTCATACTGATTCACAAATCTCATTTAATGAGCTTTAGTCATTTGCTATTCTAACTCATTGTATTTCAGAACAGAATCCAGAAGAATCTTGCAGTGGGGCTATGGGATACAGGCTGTACATTGACTTGGAGGAAATTTCCACTTCTCTCTCAGATAGCTTTGATGGCAAGTTTTGAATTGAAATGCTGCTGAATTAATAAAGTCCCAATCTATCAAATCTGCAGATGAGTCATTTCTTTCTCTTCTCTCCTTATTGAATAAGTAATATAAAAATTATTGATGAAATGTTCATATGCTACTACATCATGCCGATCATACCTGCTCAGTCTGTAATTTATGCTTTTTGCTCAAAAAAAAAGAAAAAGATCTATTTTCAGTGAGTGACAAGTGCCAACATTCAGCACACTGTGATCAATTTTAATTTCTATATGGTGTAAACACGTTAATTTTCTGTCATTACAGTAATCTTTTAGTAATTATAATTAAAATAAATGTTTCTGTAGTTCCTCTAGAGTTGTACCTTGAGCTATTACTGCTATTTCTAGTTCAAAGTATGTGTACCAAACTGTAAACATCACATAGAAATTGAACAGCTAGTTGTTAGTGTAGCAAACATTGAAATTAATAAAAGCATTAGCTCTTCTTACAGTTTGGGACTGGAACTCAATACACTCATATTTAAGGAAGTGATGAAGCGAGAATAAAGATTTCAGAAGCAAGATATTTTCATATGAAAATAGATTGTTTATATTCTCAATGTCTGCAGGGATTTCTGTTATTTTGGTAGATCTTTACTGAAGAATAGAAAAAAAATCAGAAATTGTTTTCTAATAGCTATAAATGCCATATTTAGGAAATAGAACTTCTAAAAAATGCATGGAACTTTGAGAAATCTTAAAGTCGTAGAATCAATAAGGTTGGAAAAGACCTCTAAGGTCATTTAGTCCAACCATCAACTCATCACAACCGTGCCTCTAAACCATGTCCCTATGTGCAACATTTATATGTTTCTTGAGCACCTCCAGTGGTGATTCCACCACTTCCCTGCACAGCCTGTTCCAATACATTACCACTCTTTCTGAGGATAAATTTTCCCTAACATCCAACCTAAACCTGGTGCAACTTCACTAGAGGCCATTACCTCTCATCCTATCACTAGTTACCTGGGAGAAGAGGCTGACCCCCATCTCGCTACAACCTCCTTTCAGGAAGTTGTAGAGTGCAATAAGGTCTTCCCTGAGCCTCCTCTTCTCCAGGCTAAACCATCCCAGTTCCCTCAACCTCTCCTCGAAATCCTTCACCAGCTTTGTTGCCCCAAGCCTGTAGTGGTGCATGGGATTGCTGTGATCAAAGTTCAGGACCCAACACTTGGCCTTGTTGAACCTCATACTGTTGGACTCAGCCCAGCGATCCAGCCTATCCAGATCCCTCTGTAGGGCCTTCTTGCCTTCAGCCAGATGAACACTTCCTCCCAGGTTCATGTCATCTGCAAACTTACTGAGGATGAATGCAACAAATTATCTAATCGTCTCTTTTATTTTGGTAAAAAAATACATGCTGTAAATGTTTTGTGTTTAAAAAAAAAAAAAATTAACCACAAAATTCACTGACACAATTCAATTTTAGAAGACCCCACAAAACAGTGTAAAACAGTTTTTATTTCAATTCAGATTAATTTTTTTTTGTTTATCTGTAGTCAGTTTTAGGTATCTTTTTTTCTATTTTGTCGGAGGAATGAAAACAGTCTGCTTACTTTGTATTCTAGCACATGACCTTGGCTGCGGGACAGCTGCAAAGCAATGTAGAGATGTAGATTCATGCCAGCATATTCTGCAGCTTTGCAAACATGTTCATCAATCTTGCAGTCTGCAGCTGAACTCCCCCTTAAGGAAAACCTCATGTTCTCCAGGACTCTAATTCCCTGACTGTCACAGTACTTGCCTGCTCTCAATACAATCGAACACAAGCTGACTGCAAGTTCTCTACTGAGAGTGGTCTGTGGCTGACATTAAGCCCTGAACCACACCAAGGAATCATATGAGAAAGTGCTAGCTGATTCAAGTCAAAGCCATGACACAAAATGCTCTGGCAACTCACATGGTAAACTTTTGGCATGCATTTCCCTTGACTATCTCATGTACTAGTCGTTGTAGCAAAAAGATATAGTGACAGTGTCTGACTTGTAGACCCTTCGGCACAATTCAGCTTTGGTTAGACATCCATTATTTTCTACATGGTATAAGAGAAGAATGAATTGCCTCAGAAAATATCTCACTGTAAAGTCTCATAGTCCCAGTGGCATATACAGTATATACATATACATATGCAGTAGTGTGGCATATACAACACTGTGCCTAAGTCTGCTCCAGAAAAAAGCAAACGTGTTTATTGTTGTGGTTTGACCCAGCAGATGGCTAAGTCCCATACAGTCGTTCACTCCCCCTTCCCCCTCCCCAGGTGGGACGGGGAGAGAATTAAGAGAAAATACAGTAGAACTCGCGGGGTGGGATAAAAGCTATTTACGAAGACAGCAAAGAAAGTAAAATAAATAACAGTACACATATATATATATACACAAAAATAGATAATGCACAAAGCAAAGGCTTACCACCCACGGGCTCATACTCAGTCAGTCCCCAAGTAGCCGCAGCCCCTCCCCCCAGCTAACTCCCCTTGATATGAAATACCTCTTTGGTCAGTTTGAGTCACCTGCCCTGATTCTGTCCCCTCCCAGCTCCTTGTGCCCCCCTAACTGCTTCACTGGCAGAAGAATACAAGAAGCTGAGGAACTGAAAATGTTCTTGGCTCTGTTCAACACTGCTAGGTGTTATCAATTTTGTTTTTTTTTCTAGGACCAAAACATAGCTTCATACCAGACACTATGAGAAAAGTTTTATTTACAGTTTCACTGGTATAGGCCTGAACATCAGATAGGTCCAGTTTTCCCACTCTATCTCAATTCAGAAACCATGTTCGCTGCTACCTACTCTTTGGATAAACTTCGGGAATAACCATGTAAGTGGAGAAGGGGAGCCACACCTCATCCCAAAGAACTTTCCTGTCTTACAAAATCACACTTATGCTTGCATATTCTTATTGCTCAATGAATTTTGTCACCACCTTTGCAGAAAATGCAATTCCACAGGAAAAATGCAATGTAGTTATATGTGAAAAAGACCATTTCTTAACCATTCAAACACTATCTTGGGAAATGAGCAAGAACACACAAGCTGAGAAGGGAATTAAATCAGTTTGAAAGGTCTTCAAAAGCAAGTGGTAATTCCATCTGCATTTTGTAAACTATGAGTAAAGACAAAATATGCTCTGAAAATTCAGCTTGAATCATGTTTTGATAGACTTTTGTTTGGAAAAATCACTTATTTCTGTATCTTCGTTGGATTTACAGATGGAATAGGCTGTTCTGTCAGCCTAGGCCTGTCTGCTATATTATGTAGCACCAAATTCCATTACAGGTCGTATGTAAGAGCAGAGAAGAACAGGATACAAAATAATTTCCTCCACTTCAGTTTTTTTGTGTTTGTTTGTTTGTTGTTTGTTGTTTGTTTGTTTGTGTGTATGTGTGTGTGTGTGTGTATGTGTGTGTGTGTGTGTATGTGTGTGTGTGTGTGTATGTGTGTGTGTGTGTGTATGTGTGTGTGTGTGTGTATGTGTGTGTAGCTTTTATAATTTACAGACCATTCAAGTGAAATAGTTTATTGGATCAAATTGAGCTCAAAAAGCATTTGTGACTGCTTAAAGCAAAATAAATAAATAAAAGAACAAAATGATGAGCTTTTATTCATTGTTTGACTTTTGTTCTTTTTTTCTTTTCCACTGTTGAACCAGCCTTCTCAATGAAAAAGACACTGTGTTTGCAGGTAATTTACATAATTTCAGCTAGGGACTGCAAGCTTTAGTTCTCCAAAATCTACTCGAACCCCAGCAAAAAAAACACATATTAAAAGATCAACTACTTACCAGCATTAGGAATTTTTGAATTCAAATTCTGCTGCAAAGGAAATACAAATATCAACACACAGACATCAAGACAGCACCTATGTAAATAAGTCTTCAAGACAGCCATGTCCTGAGAAAAGCTGCAGGAGACTGCAGTAATCTGAGAGAGGTAACCCAAGGAGACACAGATACAATGGCAGTAGTGGTGAGGAGGTAGATGCCTTTGGAGAGGAAAGACTTCCCCGCTAAGTTCTTCTTTACATTACCTACACACATACATCATCTCTAGTGCTCATGAAAGACAGGGATTTACGGATAATTTACAGGTCACTCACTGAAAGTATGGTAGTGATTATTTGTCACCACTTCGCAAGGAACAAACCTTATAAAGTTTGATTTTCATTTTCATCACTGTCATGTCATGCATGCCCTAGACCTGTGTAAGCAGACATTGTTAGGTATTATAATTCTTATTTAAATAAAGTGAGAAAGTAATAATTCCACATACAGCAAAACAAAGTTAGTGATCTCGTTGTCCCATTGTGTTGCATGCATATTTGTTTATCAGTACGAAGCAGCTTCTTATCTCTTCCAAGCCCAAGGCAAAGTTAACATTTAATTAGAAACATCAGTTTCTAAACTTATTGATGTTGTTGCCTCACAATGATGTCCCTGCTCATAGACAAACACCCAAACGAGAACTTTCTAAATACTTGTATCCTACTGGTTTGGGAAAAATTCTTATTGAGATCACTGATTGCTTTTTCTTATGCAAACTCCTTTATTTTAATGCCTTTAATTTATTTGAAGTCATTGATCAAACGTGTTGATGATTTAACCTAATGAACTAGCCTAGTGGTTTAGTCCTGTAAATATATATGCAAATGGTTAATTATGACTTCAATGGAAGATTTTCCTACATGTGACTTGCAGAACAAACACTCAACCACGAAGGTGGAGCAAAGGTACGTTTTATTCATGACTCTGCACAGCAGCTGGATGCTCGGGGGATAGCTCCTCCAAACGAGCGTACCTCAAGTTGCTTGAGACACAATTTTATAGGGTACTTGTTTGCAACTTAGATCCCTATCACATGCAAGAATTCCAAGAACCCATATACTTAGTCTTCCTGATCCTGTACAGCATGTGCACAGGTTAGCGCCTAATCCCGTACAGCGCGTGCGTGATCATTTTGAGAAATTTCCAAGAAAAGATTTGCATGATCCTTCCCCATTGAGCATGCACAGTATCTTTCTGTAGTAGTCCGAGTCGAGTACCTCCTGTTGGTTGTTAGGATTAGATTCCCAGAGTCCGCATGCGCGCCCGGGTATTCCATATGGTCCGGAGCTGATACTGGCATGGCTCAGGTTGTATTGCTGCTTGTTACCTTTCTGCTTCTTTACTATAGGTTAAAGGAATCCTTATCAGCACCCTGTCCCTCCCTTGGGCTAATTCTAAGGAAAGGGGCACCTGACTAGGCCAGGTTGTAGAGTTCCTTAAGCACACTAATTCAAAGGCCCTCTTATCTACTAAGCACACTACTTATTCTAGTTAGCTCAGCCAGGGGATGTATTTCTTGAAGACCCCAACTCACATAAACATTGTCCTCTAATTTTTGGGGCTTGGGAGGGAAGGGTGAAGGAAAAGCTACTCAGTTTATATTTGGTGCCCACGGTTCACAATCCTTTTAAAGGAATGGGCCTTATTGTGCATTTATGTACTACTTCCATCCCTTCATATAATTTGAGGCTTTAGGGATCAGCAAATCATCTGAGTTTATTTCCTAGATACCACAGGCCATTTATTTTCTTCCAGGAACACTTTTATTAGTAAACAAACAAACAAACAAACAACAAATACAGACACCTGCTTTATGTAAAAGTATTTCAATCCTCAGAAGCTGGAACAGTTGGACTGTTGTATAGCACAGAGAAGTAGGGAATTTCAGCACAGAGCAACAGCACTTCAGTGCCCCAAAATAGCAGAGAACTAAATAAACAGCATATGTCTTGATAATGCTGCAGGTACTTTCTACTTCATGTTGTCAAGGAGAAAAAAAGGAGGAACTCTACAGCCCTGTGAATCTGAATGGCAAGAATATTTCTTCCTGACCCCAATATTGACAGTTAATCAGGCTGTAGTTTTCTGAAGGTGAATTGTTGGTTTACTTTCCAGGCAGAAGACGCAGTCCACCTCAGGATACTGCATTACACTGTCTTTGATACCTCTGAGGTGAGCTGTGTGGTTGTGCCTAAAGGAAAACATTCTAAACATTCTTTCCAAACCCTGAAGGAAATATTGGAAATAGTATTTTCCTGTCCAGTTTGCCCAAATGCTGAATTGCAGTTCTTTGGGCAATATGAATGCTCTCAGAAAATGAATTAAAGCTTTTTTTTTTTTTTCAAGTATCCAAGATTGTTTGTGTTTCCCTGAACAACTGTGAGTTCATCATCTCCTCAGGGTTTAATTACCCACACTGCAGGTAAAA
The DNA here is from genome assembly GCA_013396635.1 of Penelope pileata. Classification (NCBI taxonomy): domain Eukaryota; kingdom Metazoa; phylum Chordata; class Aves; order Galliformes; family Cracidae; genus Penelope; species Penelope pileata. Next base: position 404,305 of record WBMW01002169.1, on the reverse strand, counting down.
TTCATCTTACCTGAAGGTTGATTTTGTCTAAATTTAAGATCCAATCATTTACTCCTGTTTGGATTTTTTTCTAGAAAAGTAAGGAAGGTTCCACCCAGCAAAGTCATTTACGTGTGAAATGATCTTTTAGCCTGCTTTTCAATAAGTTCAATAGGTTGAGCACCTTAAGTCCCACATCATTTTCCAATTCATAGATCATTTTGAGTGTTCTCCTTCAACCTGTCTCCATACATTCCCCTTATATTACAGAGGCAGATGCAGTTGTTTATCATTTCAGCTAGCTCATGACTCAATTTCTACTCTTTACCTATACAAAGATCACATTAGCTCATCTTGCCCTGAACATTACACAGTGGAGGACATGGGAAGCTGGCTGTTCGTGGTATCCTGAAGCCCTGTTTTCCAACATTTTGTTCCGGTAGCCTGCATTTTTTACCCACAGTTAAATATTTTTCATCATCTGACAATTCAGCTTAGCAATTTATATCTCTGTATGAGAATATGCTGTACTCATTACTTATTCTTCCATCAATATTAATGTCATGGCTAATTCTACCTGTGAAATTGCTTTGTCATCATCATCATCAAGAAAACTGCTATATAAATAAATACTAAAATGGTAGTCCAAGAAGACACTTCTGTAATTTGGAGCAATTAACTAGTAAATTTAGAGATTTGTATTATCCTTTAATTCATTTGATACATTTCCTGTTAATTCTATAGGTCAAAATTTTAACTAATATGCCATTGGATATCATATTATATCACACAATTTTCCATATAAATATACATAATCTATCCAAAAGCAGTTCTTACTACGTGGCTATAATTATATTTTTAGATACTAAAATTTTTCAATAAGTTCTAAATCCCAATCGTCTTTTGGAGGAATAATGTCCAGAAACTGGTCCATAGCTTAGATTCTTTTAACTCCAAAAATGACAGTCACAGATATCTATTTCTTCTCAAGTTCCAATAATACTCAAATCAATATTTTAATTAATTACCTAAAGAAATCTCCTTGAATAGAACCTTTAATATTCTCACATCTTCCCTATTAATCTCTTGAAATTGAATGGATACTATCTTTTAGTTGTTAAAAAAAATTAACATCTCTTCTACTGATAACTTTTATAAGATGTTTCTTTTTAACTCATTTTAATACAAAACATTCTAAACATATTAAATGGACAAAACTTTCTGCATAGCTACTTATAGTTCTATTATTGGCCACCAAATGAGTGTACGTTTTTAAAATGTTTATTCCTAAAATGTCTCTAAATCCATATAGTTAATATTCAAGGGCTTTCCAGAAGCTCAAGTATTGTCCATCTCAACAAACAGGAAATTAAGTGAAAACAACAGGAGACCTGCATAAATGAATAAGAATCTCTTGACTAAATACTGATGTAAAAAGGAAGCATATGGGATGGGGAAGCAGGGACAGTTGACAAGGAAGACTATAGAGATACTGCACAATTGTTCAGGAGTGGGGTTAGAAAAGAGAAGGCTCACCTGGACAAATAAACTGCAGAAATATAAGTCCATGGGACCACACAGATTGTACCCACTAGTGCTGATGAACAAGGATGTTATCACTGCAAGGCCATTCTCAATTACCTTTTAAAATTCATGGCAATCAGGAGAGGTTCCTGAAGACTAGAAGAGAGCAGGTATCACTCCTATCTTCAAGAAGGATGAGAAGGAAGATCTGACAAACCAGATCTTCTTGTCAAATGAACAAAAGATTAAGAGCAGGTGATACATGGTATGTGAAGCACAGATATCATTCAAAGCACATATGGCATCTGTGTACTAACATATTCCCCCTCTCGTTTGAGTAAATTAGCCTTCATTTAGCTATGTGTTATGCTGCCAAGTTGAATCAAATTATCTTTTAAAAATTATGGCAATCAGGAGAAGTTCCTGAAGATTGGAAGAGAGAAAATATCACTCCTATCTTCAAGAAAGTTGAGAAGGAACAAAAGGTCAGTTGGCCTCACCTCAGTCTCTTGGAAGCTGAGGAAACAACTACTTCTGGAAACCATTTTCTGACACACGAAGGACAAGAAGGTAATTGGGAATAGTCAGCAAGAATTTGCAAAGGGAAAATCATACTTAACCAAACCAATAGCCTTTAAAAATGAGGTGCTTGTCTTGGTGGAGGAGAGCAGAGAATATTATTTACCTTGACTTTAGCAAAGCTATTGATACTGTCTCCTATAATATCATAGACAAGCTGAAAAATGGTATGGTATAAATAAAGTGGACAGTAATGTGGATTGAAAATCAGGTAAAGAGCTGCGCCCAGAGAGCTGTGATCATTGGCATGAAGTCCTGCTGGAGGTCAGAAACCAGCAGTGTACCTCTGGGGTCAGTCCTGGATCCAATGCTAATTAACATCCAACTTGAATTATGGGACAAAGTGCATCGTCAGTGAGTTTGCAGATGACACAAAACTGGAAGGTCTGGATAAGACACTATATGTTTTTGGTGCCATACAGAGGGCCTTGGACATGCCGGAGAATTGAGCAAAGATGAATCTCATGAAGTTCAACAAGGTGAAGTTCTGCATCTGAGGAGGAATAACCCCAGGCAACAGTACATACCAGGCACCAAACAGCTGGAATGCAACCCTGAAGAAATGGGCATTGAAGTCTGTAAGGGACTGTTTCTGAACCTTTTGTCTCAAAGCTTGCTGTGAGAACTCTTTTGTCTCAAAGTCTGCCCACCTGCCTGCTGCCCAAAGGCTTGCAGACCAGGGGCAATGAGATATAAGCAGCCGCTAAACGGCCATGTAGCAGCCTTTCAGACTGGCACTTTGAGGAAGACAACCACCAAGGGGATATGCATGCCCCTACTTGCTGTGCCTGACATACCTGGGTGCCCAGGAATGCCATGCTGGCAGAAAAGAAGGATAAAAGGACAAGGGAACAATAGCTGGTATCTGAATGATATCTGACTGGTGCTTGGCAGATACCTGCCTGGTACCTGCCTGGTGCTGGTACCTCCTGCTGCTTGAGACATGAGGTCCTGCTGCCCTTCTACCTGATGCCTGCTCATTGTCTCCTGCTTCCTGCCTGATGGCCTGACGCCTGCTGATGCCTGCCGATGTCTCCTGATGCCTGCTTCTCCTGATGTCTGCTCCTGCTTCTCCTCATGCCTGGCCTGCCTACTGCCTGAGACCTGATGATACCTGCTTGCTGCTGCTTCCCCTGCGCTCTTGCTCCCTCGCTCCCACAGAGGCCTGAAGATATTCCTGGACTGATACAATGGCATGGGATCCATGGTGGTAACTGTCCCTGCTTTTTTATACATAACCCTCGCTCTGATTTCCTATCCTATCTATCTCCTATACTATCGCCTGCCTTCCCATCCCTGTCACCCTCACTGACCAGAATTTGTATTAAATTGGTCAGACAACATTTGACCTCGTTTATGTCTTAATCTTTCTCCAAGTATGTTAAAGAATCTCCCCTCGCTCCAATAATTGGAGCGGGACAAAGTCCCACACAGCAAGTTGACCATAAGAAAGCAACACAATCTTGCTGCAAAGAAGGCCGACAGCATCCTAGGTTGCATAAAGAAGAATGCTTCCAGCAGGTCAGTAGATTTCTCTAGTCATCACTAGTGAGGCCACATCTGGATCATTCAGTGCTAGTCTCCCCAGTACAAGAAAGGTATGGATGTGCTGGACCAAGTCCAGCACAGGGCCATGAAGGTGACTAAGTGACTGCAGCATGTGACATAAGGAGAAGATGAAAGAGTTGAGACTGTGAAGAGAAAGCTCAAGGAGGGGATCTTATCAATGTGTTTGAATACTTGACAGGGGGGAATGAAGATGAAAGAATCAGACTCTTCTCAGCAGTGTCCACTGAACAAGAGGCAACAGGCACAAAATGAAACACATGAGATTCCATCTGAGCACCAGAAAACACTTTTTGATTGTAAGGGTGGTCAAACATTGGAACAGGTTGCCCAGAGGTTGTAAAGTGTCCATTTTTGGAGAGATTCAGAACCCAACTCGACATGGTCCTGGATAACTTGCTCTGGCTGACTCTGACTGAGCAGGAGAGTTGGACCAGATGATCTCCAGAGGTTCCTTCCAACTTCAACTATTCTGTGATTCTGTGATTCCATAAGCAAGTCAAAGTACCATTTTTTTCTATTAGACTTTAATATTCCATTGAGTCTTTCAGCTTTTCTTTTTAGCCATTGACAATAATAATACATAATTCATTTGAATTGCTAACTGCTCTATCTTTTGTAGAAGCTGATACATTCATGCTGACTTACAGAATACTGACAGGAGGAGGGGCCTGGTGAAAGCAGCAGGGTGAAACATCCAAGACTGAAGAGATGGAAAGAATATTTTCTTAAAAATCCACAGGATATTATGATTCTTTTTAAGAAATCCACTGAAAATAACTAGACTGGAGAGAAGACTAGAGGAAGGAATATGACAAGTTTTCACACTTTTTATTTCTGTTCATTCTATCTAATTTTCCCTTTGTTAAAAGTTTTCCTTGTTTCAGTTAATTATGTTTTTAAAGCACCAATTTCAAGCTTTGAAAAAAATGATGCCTTTTGATGCATTCATTCTGAAGTATAGTTCTGATCTCACTGCACCCCTATGTAGCTTCATCCACAGATTTCAAGGTGATTGATAAACACTGAAGTATTCAACATTTGTGCATTTCTGTTTTTAAAACTGGAGTAGAAATTCATTCATACTGTACCCAGCATCCCAATGTCCTCAACTGAAATGTAAAAAGGATTATCTCACACTAGTTTTTAGTTAATTCTTTATTGTGCATCAATGGCACGGTGTTGACAGAGGGAGGCTGCAGGCTCCTCTGTGAGACGAGGCTGGGGCTGCCTCGTGCTGAACACAGCTGATTCCAACCATTTCCAAGGGCCCCACCACAGCAGCCAAGATGTCAGTGCCCCTGGGAAACATATTTAAAAGAGGACAAAAATGCCTCCCAACAGTGAGGAAAACAGTCTGAGAAACAACTTTGTGACCACAATGATCAGAGAAGGAGAAGGTACATCAGGCGCGAGAGCATGGTGGCAATACAGAGGGACTGCCACCATGGACAACCTACACAGGAGCAGAGGAAAAGAGAATGGAGAAGCAGAGAAATCACTCTGTCCGTTCTGTGCTGCCTCAGTGAGGGTGCTGAATGCAGCCTGCAACAAGAGCCAGGTGGGGATGAGGTGTTCATTGAGCCTGGGAAAGGAGGTGGAGTGTGTTTTCCCTAACTGTTTTAATGTTTGTTTTGGTCATTTTTCTTCCCCAGTATCTGAATTAGTCATTAGATATTTCTACTAACTGGTAAAAAACTAAGTTAATTTCTCTAAGTCAAGTTTGTTTTGTCCACAAGAGTAATTGGTAAATGATCTCCCTGTCAATATCTCAACCCACAGGTATTCTTGCTCTNCCCCCCCCCCCCCCCCAACCTGTTTTCTACTCTGCCCTAGTGAAGGGGAAGGGAGTGAATCTGGGACCTTGGCTGCCAGCCAAGGCCAAGACACCACAAACTGGCAGACTTCTGACATGAAACTGGAATACTTGAAACCTTGGGTCTCATGGAGATGCAAAAAAGGCACACTTGATCAGCTTTTGAGTTTGTGCAGTCACTAGAATCAGAGATTTTAGGGGCTACTATCAGTTATATTGTTAGGAAAGGCTCATATTTTAGGCTGAGTTAATTACAAGCTATAACAGAATTCCAGCTGATGTTGCCTTTTGGCAGCATACCGCGCAATTGCATGCGGGAAAAGGCTTGTATGATAGATAACTAGCTTCAACTGAAAAGTAGAAAGAACGATGGAGCATTTAATATGCCTACTGTACCTGAACCCGTCTCCCCAAATTATACCTTAATTTTGTGGCTCCTTTGCTTCCCAAAGTACCATTTTAAGGGTCAGTCTTTGTTCTAATCTTGGCTAAGCAGGTAATCATGGGCTGTAAAATGAAGTAAGCCAGGAAGAAGAAACTACTTGTCACTTAGTGCTGTGGTGCTTAGAGTTTAAGGACTAGGGCCAAAGGACTTGGAGGCACAGCTTTGTTTCCAACCATGACGTTCCTTTCAGCTCCTTTAGCTACAGGGAATAGCTCAGAAGTTCTTACTAGAACTTGCCAGTGGCTCTGTGCTTAAAAATGACTTTTAGTTGGGTTCAAAAATGAATGCATACTGAAGCTTCGCTAATGCTCAAGAACTTTCTTAAGAGATTACCTGAAGTATAGTCTACATTAATGGCAAAATTACCCTTTTTTGTTTCTTGGTGCATTTCCACTGTTACTATTCTTTGCTTGCGTTTCAATGATTTCCAGAAGAGTAATAATCAAGTCCTCAATTTTACACAGTGTTCCTAAGGGACAGTAATGTTGCTGCTAAACCAGGGAGGTCTCAAGGGTTCTAAGATTTATTGTCTGCAGAATTGTTAAGACTTGTTGTACAGAAACATCTCTTTCAAGCCTTTTTAACAGCTGCTGGTTAAGAAACAAATTCAATAAAACAGCTAGGCAACTCAAGAAAATGGCAATAACAAATAATGAACACTCCATTAGGAATGAGAACATCTGGTCATCTTAAGACGTAGAGTAAAATCTACAGCACTTAAGGCCAAGTTCTCATTGTCTTCTGAATATTTTATCATAAGCATCCAAATGTTCTCAGTTCTTTGTGTAATTAATGTCAAAGAAAGTATTTCACAGGCTTTTATCACAAGAAAAAAATATAAAAGCAGGATAGTGCATTAAGATTGTATTGTGTAACTAAAGTAAAGACTATAAACTGAAAGTGCTACAAGCTCAACTGAGAATAAATTTTTGATAATCAAAGCTGCCCAACAGTCTTAGGAATCCTAAGAAGACAGAAGTATGTTCTTTATCCAAAAGGCTCCTATCAAAACAATCCATTCTACCATAAATATAACACTGTATTTATGTTAAGAACAGATAAAATGAAACATGAAACATCATATATATGAAAGGATGGTGACAATACTAAACAATTCTCTGTTGCTTCTGTGAGGTATAGTGACTTGGTTTACCTGTTTATCTGCTGCTGGGAGGGAGTGTATGTTAAGCCCTAATGTGTTACTTATTTCAACAGGCATTCCCTGGAAGAGGCAAATAGCATACACATTCTGTATATATCATCATAACTGTTTAGACTGAACAGATTTTGAGAACTCACAAGCTTTTGAACTTGCCAACCAGTACAAAACAAGGACATGTAAAGTAAGTAAAAACAACATCTACTGTTCTTATCTAGCTTGATCAAAGGATTAAGAGCAGATGAGATGTGGTACGATGAAGCACAGATATCATTCATAGCACATATAGCATCTGTGTACTAATATACTCCTTCTCTCGTTTGAGTAAATTAGCCTTCATTTAGCTGTGTGTCATGCTGCCAAGTTGATTCCAAGCAGTTTGTTTCATCTCTACTTAATCCTGCAATTTAGTCATTCCATAGGAGCTAAGCATGAATGTAGTCTTTAAAATCACATATTTGGGAAAGGAATTATACGAACACACTCTTGCAGTAGAAACAATCTGTTTCCACTATTTGCTCAGCTATGAATGAACAAACATAACTGGAGAAACAGAAAAGAGAGAGGAAGTATTACTCTGTGAGTTTATGACTGAAAGAGAAGGCAAATTTAAGAAAGGGCATTCTGGAAGGCTCAGACTATATGCCAGAGGCTATTTCTAGGTTTTAGATATAATAAGCAATCTGTACAGGTGGTTTATTTCTCGTGTCTGGACCAGCACATCATTTCTGCCATCAAAATTAAAGAGTAGTTGTCATATAATCCTTTTGGCAGCCCTCCTGTTTTGTGGTTGTACTACAGTTTGATCACGAACAGATTTGTTTGATGACAGACACCCACACAGCAGCCACAGTGAGCCTTGGCCCCAGGCTGTAGGATAACTGGATCATAAAACTGAAGTGCTGTGAAGATTAAATCAGAACCTACAGAGCACAACAATGAGATTGAAGAAAGGGAAAGTTATGGAACCCATTTCGACCACAGGAGTCTCAAACAGTCCTCCACAGGGAGGCTCAAGAACAACATATTTGTACAAGGCAAAGATTTTGGTCTTGGGACTTTTAAGCAAATCTGCCTGTTTCCATGAATGATAAGCTACAGGTACAAGAATGTGCAGTATGCATTAGTGTATAAACAGAGAGATGCATAGGAAGGGTTCCTACTTTGTAAATTAAAACCTCAAGTAAATCAATCATCTATGGAATATGCCTGACAATCATATTTTTGTGCAACGATTTTCGTACAATGGCATAAAATCTCGAGGAACACAGACAGTATTCAGCTACAATGAGATCACAGCTCTTTAAGAAAGAAAAGTACAGGAGTTTAGCTTGTCAAGATGGGTTAGAATCAGTACCAAAAATGATGCTGAAATCTTCCTCATTCGTTCGTATCTTCATTCAAATAGTCTTTAAAGTTTTCCCTTGCCACAGTGGATACAAGAACATAGATCATGTGACAGTTGTTGGTACACAGGGTTAACACACGTCCTCTCTTTGTCTTCTTCTGCACAGCTTTCCTTATTCCTCTGCTAACTGTGAACTGCCAGTTCTATAGGGTAAGGAATGTTATCCTGCTTTACCACTACCTACTTTTACTGTGGAACTAGCTTTATCAACCTTTGTGTCAGAATCCAACCCATATTTTAACAATTGAGATTGAAGCAGGCTACTTGCAGGCTTATTTTACTTCTTCTAATTAGGGAATAGCTTCCTCTAAGCAATAAAGATGCAGAAAACCTACCTAATCAGCTTGAAGAAATGAACTCCAGCAATTAATTCCCCTAGCCGTATCAATTTAGCCAACAGAAATACACAGTCCAGTAAAGAACAGAGGAATTGGGTTTCTTTTAAAACAAGTGTTCTGCTTCACTAAACAATTTGTTCAAA
>WBMW01002169.1:344184-395310 GCA_013396635.1 Penelope pileata | reverse complement strand
AAAAAAAAAAAAAGCAACTCTGTATTCATATCTGAATTGGGTCATTGAAGTATGTTTATATACTCTCTTTGACTTCACTTTAAACATCTTTAATGAAGTGAAGAATTCAAATTATTATAATCATCCTTTTGGAATAAAGAAGTCTGCATGTAACTTACAGTAAATTCCATTAAACTTTTAATATCTTTTGAATGTGTTATTAGCTACATGATTCAAAGACTGGAAAGAAAAATAAAGTGGAAAAGCCAGTTTTATTTTTACCACATTTATGTGCGATTGCCAGCTGTAACCCAAAGCTTTTTTTAATACTCTTTTAATTGGTCCTTCAACCAGTAAAATGTAATTAATTGTATATCCTTATTTCTACAGCTGTGGAATTTATAGCTGTGATAGAAATGCATGTCATGACTTCAGTCTTTTGAACTTTTCTAAATCCCAATCAACAACAATATGCTGAGGTGGTGATGTTTTGTTCAGTAGTACAGTGTCACGCACTTGTACATTACTAGTCATTGAATATTTTATCTGTACATAGAGAATCGCACAGGATGACTGAGACAGGAAGGGACCTCTGGAGGTCTTGCGTACATGCAAGGTCATCTGGTCACTCCAGCTCATGTCCCAGTGGCTTTTCTATCTTGGAGAAGCATGGACTCTACAGCCTTTCTGGACAGCCTGTGCCAGTGCCTAGTCCAAGCTTACATACAGGCTTTTTCAATAACTTTTGATATATACACATCTTATAATGTAACAAATTCATGCTCAGAAGACCACTAGGAGATGGGAGATATTTGTAAGGAGATCCCAAATTCTCCAAGGTAGGGANTTATCTCAACCCACGAGTTCTACTGCATATTTCTCTACTTCTCTCCCCCATCCCATTTAGGGAGGGGGGAGGGTGAGTGAATAACTGTGGAACTTAGCTATCTGCTGAGTCAAACCACGGCACACCCCATGTTGTTCCTCTCATCTCAGCCTCAGACACTGACATCTACACTGCTGTCCAGGACATAAGTCACCTTCTTTCTCCAGAGGAGAAGTGGTCATCAACTCACTTAACCTGAAGTCTGCAGCTTAGGCATGAAATGGTCACCTAAAATATCCTTTATAGTCAAAGTAAAGAAATCAATTTTTTTTTCATTTTAATGTGAAAGTCATTTGATTCATTTAAAAGTGATGCAAGGAGTTTATGTTTAGCACATCACAATAAAATAATACTTGTAATATGATTACTTATTAAATCAAGAGTATCATTCATAATTAAAAGAAATACATACAGAAGATTTACAAAGTTCTTTTAAACTATAGGAAAGTTTTCTTAAACTAGATTGAATCCTGGCAGTATTTTATTTTTGCATTGCTGAATATTCTCACTACTTCACTTAAAACATCTGTGAGATAAATATTACTGCCACTGACCACAAACAAAACAAACAAACAAGCAAAAAAAGTTTGCCTTCCTACAGTTATTGCCAAATAAAACAAAAATGTAAATGTCTTTCTTCTGTTGCCTTCCTCATCTTCTCATCTTTCACCATTTCATGGTTCATTATCTTCTTAGTCTACTTTTGTTTTTCTCAACGAGCTCCTCTGGAGCTTCCTTCAGTACCTTTCTACTGCATATTATTCAATGACTTCTCTTTTTCCTTCCTTCCAGCTCCTTATGCAATGCTGTCCCTGCTCCAGTCCGGATTCAATATGACAGAATAGTGATTTTTTTATGTATGCTACATAATGATGCCTGAACTTACTTGATTAGAACCCGAAAATAAGTTACTTGTAATAGAAGCCAGTGTGTGGAAAATGAAGTGTTATTTGGATATAAAAAGTATATTCTTAAAAGCCAGGGCAGACCTTCAACCAGAGTAAATGACCATAGTTCCATTCTATTCAATTTACTGATATACCTTTGGGTAACTGCTTATTGCTTTCCGTTTTGGAAGTTATAATATGTTCTGGTTATTTGCTTGAGCCAATAGCCTGTGAGCAGTTTTTCATCTGTGGAGAGAATGAACTGGATAGAGAATCAATGCCCCTTTCACATTTCAGAGAGCTAGACTCTCCTTTGCAAACAGCATCTTGAATAACGTTAGCCGGGCTAGGTTTGTGCGAGTGTAATGACACACATCACTCTCAGAGAATGAAAGGGAACATCAGGAGGCAGTCTAAATGGCAGTGTATTTACTTCAGCACTATTCATATTTTCTCACCAGCTGAGGATCTGGCTCCTGAAGCTCGTTTTCATTCCAAGGAGGCAAATTGCCTCATCACAGAGCAACAAACTGCTCACAGTTTAATCCCTGATGGAGCAAAATCCTGAATAGTTACTGATAATTATGTTTGAAAATTAATAATTCTTCTGTTAACACGTATATTGTGCCACAAAAACCGTAGACAGTGATTTGTGGATACGAGATTTCCCTGTTTTCATGACTCACAAATCTTCCTTTTTCAAGCAAGCAAGGCACCCACTCAAGTAAATGTGTAAATCCAAAGGAGGCAGATCCCATTCAGACTAATGTAGTTTGACAGTGCAGAAAATATGCTTTGTTACAGAAAAGTATTTCTCTAGCAAGGTATATGAACAAGTAATTATATTGGATTTTCATGTGTTTCTTTATCAGAAATTGATTAATTTACAAGGTAAGGCCAGAAAATGCTTACAGAAGTAAGACTTTTCAGTTACGTACTCTTCAAATTATGTTGTTTATTATTTTTCAGGATGAGTGGATTTCTTTATCTTTATTTTCTGAACACTTTTAAGCATTATGGGCCTAATTCATGCTATGAAGGAGACTTAGAGACAAGTTAGATTTTGTAAAAATGGTACTAAACAAGGGTGACTCCCCAGCAACATTACCTAACAGCAGATTTGTTGCCTGTAAGAGAAGCTACATTTAAGTAGCAGCCTACCTCTGTGCTGCTTCTACCCATTGTGTACATATGGAAGAGGAAGGTATGCAGAATGGGAAAGTACTCTGGCTGTGGTAAGTCCACTTCTCATCAATTCTCTCTTTGTAGCAGGCCAACAGAGTAGCAGTCAGTAAAGAGCTACAGTAAGTGCTGCTGTAACATGTCAGGGACCATATCTGAACCACAGAGACAAAGAAAGCATTGCAGCAGAAGGCTTAGTGCTTGTAGCAGTCTGCAGCAGACCAGTGTTCAGCTACAATGGAAAATCTTTGTTTGCCTGTCCCTCCTCACCTTCTAGAATATCCTTGTACAAGAATTTGCAATTGAATTCTATCCAGTTCCTCAGAAAACTGTCCCCTCTCCATCCTTCTTTAAAAGAAAAAGAAAGAGAAATGGCAGAAAGGACACAGGAGAGATGCAGACAGCCATAGGCTGAGAGCTCATACAAATAGACCGACAGAACAGTATGTTAAGATCAGTATTCGTTTACTTGGGATACTTGGCTGTGCATTCTTGTCAGAGATCTTCCCTGTAATGCTGGCAAAAACTCCTCTGTGGACAGAAAATCTAGCTTATAATGAAGATGACAGAGCTTAAAATATGCATCTGTTCAAGATAATCATATTTTTTTTCCAAGGCAAATTAACACACAGCTTAGCAAACTTTTTCTACACTGCTGTCCCTTGAATGGGTGGATGAGGAGGCAGAACGGATGGTAAAATTTTCCTCAAAATTAAGAGACTAGTAACTGATCTGTTTTGCAGAACCCAAAAGCTGTAACTTTTCTTCACAACTGCTTCTCTGGCACCCCTCCTACTATTGTCAGGACCAGCTATGAGGTAAGAGATTATGCAAAAGCTCATGTTCCTGTGCTCTTGGAGATTGACCTGTCACCCTTCTCTACCATACTGCATGCTGTCTTCAGCAAGCAATTTACATGTCTAAGAACTTCTTCATGTTGAGGGTGATGGAGCACTGGAACAGGCTGCCCAGCGAGGTTGGGGAGTCTCCTTCTCTGCAGATATTCAAGACCTGTCTAAACACCTACATGTGTGGCCTGCTGTAGGGAACCTGCTTTGGCACGGGGGTTGGACTCAATGCTCCTAGAGATCCCTTCCAATCCCTGCAATTCTGTGATTCAGCAATTTTGTCCGACTGTTTCCCCACGGGAAACTGCACTTTCATACAACTGCAGGCAGCCTTGTATTGTGTTGGCAATGCTGTGCATGCCTGTGTGCAAGCAATTTCTGCAGAGCAAATGGAAGCTGTTGCTACTTGAGAAAGCAGGTTGTAGCTCCAGAACCTTCCTTAGTCAAGCCTGCTTCAGGATCTGCCTGTGCATGGAACGGGAGGTTCAGGCAGGAAGCTTATAAGAATGGGAAGAGAGTAGGAGCTGGGGGAGTGGGCAGCCACATCAGGCAGGCTGTAGGAAATTAAGACTGGCTATTTGGTTTATTTGCAAAGATATCTTGCAAAAGGTTCAGACTCTGCACCATACTTTGAACTTACATTTCATATGTGCCCATTACTGTTACGTTCTCTTCTCCACACTGGAACCATTAGCCTGAATATGCTTTCAAAAGCCGTCTGTAGACTGTATATATGGTTAATACTATTCTTGCACGGCCAAGACCGTTCCTTATCAGCTGAAAATCATGAAAATAAAGTGATTAAATAGCATATATGCATTTCTGTAGCCAAAATAATGCACTACTGTCCGTGCATAACCCATACATTCACTCTTTAAGGTACCAGCGCAAAAATGAAAGATGAAAACTTTCCATGTTCCTTGTTGCCATATCTTCAAAGGACAAAAATCTATACAGAATCATTCATCTTCTATGTAATGCAAGTATTAATTGAAGTGAGACTAATTAATTGCCTACCTTTGATGAGAAATGAGAAATGAAATATCTGCTACTCTCTTGTTTAAAGTGAAAGATTTACTGCTCAGTTTTAATGGCATTTTAAACATTTCCCTCTCTTTTAATCAGTGGTACTAATTTAATGTAGATATCTCTGTAGCAGAAAAGCTCTCTGCAAAATGATTCAGATACATAAAGTGAAGCAATATCATCTTTCAATGAAATGTAGGAGTCAACAGCAAGCTGAATATGATGTTATGCTGTTGAGATCAATTAATAAATTTGGACTATGGATTTAAAATGTCAACAGCTGATGTAAACTCTAATAAATTATATTATAATTTGTGTTCCTGACTATAACATCTCCATTCCAATCTCTCTTAAAAGCAAACAAACTAATATACCTTATGATTAAGTACGCTGACGCAAGGAAGGCATGTTGATTACCACACAACAATGAATATATTGTATCACAAATAGTTTCAGTGGATTGAAAAAGCTGTAGTGTATTTAAACTATCTACTAATGGCAAAGAATCTTTCTAGAAACAGTTTATTAAGTTCTGCTGAATGTAAGAAAAGAAATCTACTGTTTCCAGCAGCTGAGATTTGGTGAATGATGATCACTCTTCTCACTGCCCACAGTATCGGCAGAATTAGTATATCCAGCATGTGTTGAAAGTATAAAATGTTCTTTATGGAAGTATTGTTCTTTCCTATTAGATGGTTCAAAAGAGAAAGGTGAACCTTCTGAAAACTTTTATATCAAAGAAATAGGTATATAATATTTCTCTCTCAAATCTTGCTGGATTTGGTAGGTTCTAATATAGCTAAAAGTCTGTTGCTACACTTATTTTGTCAGTTAAAACCATGACAAGTTCAAGAAGGTAAGTTTAACAAAAGTTTCATGGACTTCAAATCTCCAGAGACTTATGCAGAACAATTTTAATTTTTCATGGCATGGTTCAGTAGACTACTAGTTCCATGCATTTTTAGTGTTCTAAGATTTAGCTTATAAATGGAGCATCATTATTTTAGACAACAGCGTGATAGATAGGACTTTATCAGCAAAGATTTACAAGGATCCAGCTTCATCCTCAGGACCTTAGACTGAATGTTGATGTTTTATTGCGGAATTAATTTTCCCATAATTCATTCAGAGGTCATCAGCCCTATGGGGGAAAGGTTTTCTTGCATAGATTTGTGTTACAAGCAACAACAATCGGAGCCTTTAGCAATCTGTGTCTTTTTAGTGTTATATGTCTGAATTTTGTATAAAAATAAGATTTTACTTTCATATAATTTTATTTCATTGGAAACTTTCATGTTACATGTGGGATGAAAGTGCTGCACATCAGAAAAGACTTTAGAAATAAAAAATGCTTTATATTCTACAATGGGACCCTTGTGCATATAATAAGTTATTAGTGATTTACAATAATGATTGTTTGCATGCTAGTTTTGTCCATAATTTCCATTCTGTAATTTCTGAAATACTGAACTTAGTGTATATTATTACTAAGGGAAATATGGTAATGTTGAACTAGTTCAGAAAGTCTGATTTCAATGGAAGTGTAACAGTTTGTGTTAGCTTTCGATCTGGCTCTACATTGTTTTCAAAGTAGTGTTTGAGTATCAGTTAATTCATAATCAATTACCTAGCTGCACCGTCTTCAAGTACTGAGGAAGGTTCCACAGTACACGAAACTAGTGAAGGTCTGAGTTTTTATCTTAAGTTATTTCAAATGTGAATAATTATTAAATATCTGTGTGCAGCCTCATGACAAAATGTAAACAGAGACGAAAGCGGACAGTTGGAGTCCTTTAACTCTGCTGCAGTTCCTAGCTTTTGTTGTCTTTATTCCCACTAACAAATCACTTAGTTTTCCGTGTCTGATTTCCCCATGTCCAAATTAAACATGATAAAATGTAAACTTACAATTGACTTCTTATATACTCCATAGCCAGAACAATATTTAATCATATGGAGATCACATATGGAGAAGATCTGTACATCTTCCATCTACTGCACTGAAAGCCTGGAGTCACAGGCAAGCATTATTTTGTCCTGGTATTTTGCAGCTAGGAAGTACTACCATGCTAAGACACTGCAAGAAATAACTTCCCTGTTGACCACCCTGACCATCTCCTGTCGTAAGATCCATTCTCCCCTCTTGATCCCAGGATCTAAATCACTTGCCTCCATTCTTTATTAAATGCCTTTCTTTCCTAATAGGAAAAACCAGGCATTGAGGGGAGGAAAAGGGAAGGCAGGAGCAGAGACTCCCTCAACAGCAGTGCTCTTGCTAAGCAGAGTTGGAAACACTTGTGTGCAAGAGATCCTGGTTCTTCTGTCAGTACCTCTTGCCTCTCCCACTTCACTGACTTTCTTTCTGACAGCTGTTAATTAAGAGGTACATCCAACATCCAACATTCGTTTCTAAAAAAAATACAAAATGCTCAGATGTTAGAAGAGAAAATGGAGGCAGAATAAACCTTGTGTGTGGAAGGAAAACTAGATGGACAAAGCTGGCTCTTGAACTGCTGAGAAGAAAGCTTTGCATGACTAGCTGTTCACTTGGAAAGAAAAAAAAAAGAAAAGAAAAAGTATTTTGATATATCCCTACAATGAGTCTAATACAAGGCATAATATTCAACACAAACCAAGGATATTTAAAAAGCAAGTTACACAAAGGTCTAAAAAAAGAAAAGGCAAGAAAAAAACACAGAAGATAATTAATGGTGAGATAATTACACTTTACAGAGCTCTGTTTATGGCTTTGGGATAGAAGAGATCAATGAATGTCAAGCACTTGCCATGTTGCTGAAATCAAAGGAGTAAATAAAGCACCATGTTTTTCCTAAAGCCTAAGGCAGTGCTTGTTACATCTGTGTATGTATTTCCATGGAGAATGTATTCCCACGGAAATTTCCAACTTCACCATCACTTTTACTATTCCTATTAGTTACAATGCAAGAGCATGCAAGCTTGTGTTCATCTCTTCATAACCCATCGTGTACTGTTGAAACTGACAACAAAACCTTTTTTTTTTTCCTGGGAATTCATATAAAGTTCTGTGCAGTAATCCAGTAAAGTAACTTGCTTAGGTACTGTTGAAATATTAGCCTTTTAAATGTCTACTAAATGACAAAAGGCCAGATTTTGGTTCTTGGATTCATCCTGACTCCTGCCCTGAGCTGCTGGGAGTTTAACTGAAGCTGGCTGCTGGAGTCTAAGGTGCAACTTATGGAAAGGTGAGTCAGAACCAGATTTATGGCTTAATTTACATGCAATCACTTTAAGAAAGGATAAACAAGTTCTTGTGAGTCTCAGAGAGTCTCAGAGCTCACCAGGTGCTTTTTAAATGTTAGCTGGGAGACTGGAGCCAACCAGAGGGCTGTGGTCAAGCAGACAGATTCAGAGAAAATGTTACACCTGAGTGGGCCTGCTAATACAGCAGAAGCTTAAAGCATTAGAGATGAAAAGGAATGCAGTTTGAAAAGACTGTGATTGGTAACAGAAATCAAGCAACCTCAATTAGACTTGCCCCCAAGGAGATGTCTGACGCTGCAATATGAGTACAAATTGCATAGCATTAAGAAAATACAGAAACTGTCTCTTTCAGAATGACAAAATCTACTTTGAAGAGACAATAGGCCTACTAGCGTATCAAGTGGAACAAATTATAACTGTCAACATCACAGCAACTGTTTTAAATTGGTAACTTAGCATGACCCTAAAGCAAAATAGAAATTAGATGTTCTGATAATGTTCAGAAAAGTGAAGGCAGCAATCAGCAGTCTGCCCTAGCAAATGGCAATGTTATAATATGAAGAGCCCTTTTAAAAAGTGCTGGCTCACCCACACAAAGCACAGCTTCGGAAACCTTTATAGTTTGTGCAATAATCTCCAACAGAATAAACATGCAAGGAAAAGAAATCATTACCAGTGAGTAGTCATCAGTTGAGTGATTATCACTAGTTGTCTGAACAATCAGTCATGGTGATTGTGAAAATTTCAGCTAATATTTTTAAAAATTATATGGAATCAATATATAATCTCTGCTCTACTGCAATACATAATTGGAAAGAATATGAAGGGTCTATTAGCATCCACCACTGATGTCTTCCTAGTGCTGCTGTTTAAGTACATTCAAGAATTAAGCACCTGCTCCTGGCATGCTTTTCAAATTCAACAGATAGACGATTTGACAAATTTCTTAAATAGATTTTAAAAGTCTAGCTCCCAAAACATGACACACATGCACAGTAACCAGTCAGAATTAAAAAAAAATATAAGAACCCAAGTGAATTCAGGAATCAAGATGCTAGGTGGTGCAATACCTAATCTTTAGGCACCCTGATGCAGGACAGCTGGACCCACAAAAAGCGGCATTCCACACAGAGAACAGTCTGAAAGGACATCCTTGTCAGAAATAGGTCAATAATTTGCCAGGACAGTGTCTCTGATGAAAGCAGTTTTATTTGTAATTGCAATGGCGGGCATCCTGTAAGCGNTGTTGCTGTGTCAGCAGGCACCAAGGCCTTGGTCTCCTGCAGTCAGTTTTAACATACAGCAATATACATTGCACTTATTTCGTTAGTTGTAATGCAAAAACAACATTCTATTCCCACATCCTGAAGGGTGGGTTTGTGCTGAATTAGTGCCCCAGCACTACAAGGCTGCATAGGCTTCCATTTGGGACTTACAGCCTGGAAACATCTGAGACCTTTTCTTTCCAACACCTCCAAAAAAAAGAGCAGAAATTACTGCTTTCTTTCAGACTACTGGATTTTGTGGGAGGAGAGGTCTGCACACACTTTGTAAATTTCAAAGCTGAAGGCTTGCCTCTCTGCAACCCTGGCTCACAACAGAGGAGGAAGATGCAGGTTCAGACAAATAAGAGGGCTTGTCCCAGGGGCATCCTGGCCCCATGGCATCTGTGGTGCTACTGTGTAACTTTAAAGTTCTATACTAGCTATTTAGCAAAAGTAAATAGTGAGGATTAGACAGAAGCTGAGCTTGAGGATCACAGTTCCAGTGTTTGGTGTTTCCATTTATTCTAAGTCCCACATCAGACACCACGGCCTTTTACTGATCATTGAGTGAACAGCTTTAGGACGGCCTGCAGGAGCCTTCTTATACATTCGAAGTCAAGGAAAACAAAACAGGAGACTGCAGCTCATTTAATGCTGGCCAGAGAAATGTAATAATGTGGCATTATGCTGAACTGATACACTTGACTGGTTGCTTGCTTCCTGGTCCAGAATGTGTTGGAACTGCAGTCTGTGACCTTTCCAGGGTAAAAGTTGCTCCGTGGCACTGACATTTACCCAGGCTTTGGGAGTTTCTCTTTCGTAATACCATGACTGCTTTGTGACATGCTGCCCCACCCTGGCATATGCCATGGAAAAAAAAAAAAGAGGGGCAAGACACGTAAATAGGGCTTCAGCAGCCTAGGTTAGTGGGAAAGAAAAAGGCAAGAAATCCAGACTTGCTTTTTTTGTAGGCTGAGCATTAACCCCAGGGAGTGGCAGCTCACCAAAACTCCATTAATTTTACAGCTGTGACTTAAACTGCATGGATTTTATTGCACAGACCAATAGTGTCTGTTCCCTGCTGGGGCTGTCCTACTTTCACTTGATTCAGCTGCTACCCCCAAACTTCAGTTTGCTGGTGTTCCTAGCTGCAGATGTTGCTCCCAGTTCTTCTACTGGAATAGTTTCTGTTAGTTTGTCTGTAACAGTCATCAGCAGGTGATAAAATCAGAAGTTAAGATCTTGAAATAAATTCAGAAAACTGTAAAATATGCTAGTCTCTGACCAAAAGCCTCTGCAATATAACTGATAATACTTATCACAAAAAGCAGGGAACAGAGCAGGCAGGCACCTTTAGTGTGCGCTAATATGATCACACTGCGAAAACTGTAGAGAGGATGCTGTTGCACTGACGGATAATGTTGTCAATAACATCTCTTTTCAGTTACCACTTCTTACCCAGATGAATAGTGTTTCGATACTATTAAAAACATTTTCTTGGATCTAGGCTTACAATTAAAGCAAAATTAATGTCCATGTTATTATGATAAAATAGAAAATAAAACAGAAGCAAGTGCAAATCACAAGAAAGTATATTGACTGTACTGTGTGTTCAATATGATTTACAGCATGTTACTGAATTAAAAGGGCAAGCAGCTATGAAAAGATTATTCAGAGTGGAGCAATCTTCTAGTGGGGCAGAAAAAAACATAGCACTTCCCACTTCAATCCCGTTGTCAGAGTGCAGAAGGAAAGGGAAGAGAAGCCTGGCGGGGACTCAGCATTGCCCTGGCACTGCAGAGCTGCCAAAACAGCCATTCAGGAGCACCCGCAGCAGCAGTTAGAATATTGTAACTTATGCCGCGGGTCTGTGCACCTCCTCCAAGTTACACTGTGTGCCTCGCAGCTGCAGTGAAGAATCTGGATCATTAACTTTAGAATCATTTAACTTATGCTTGCATTATGAGTGCTGCCCAACCGCATCCTGTTCCTCTATCTGCTCCCAGGTTGCCATGACAAACTAAAAATCTTGATGCAATGAGAAGCTAGTAAATCAGATGTGTTCCATGAGAATTTAGGTGCTAGTAGCTCTGCCTCCAGGATCTTACCAGATAATCATTTTCATGGCCACTTGACAGTGGCAGCAGTTATGACTCCTGCATACTGCCTCGTTAACATTTCTGGGATTCAGCAGTCTGCAAAGATGCTGCCATTCTTTGATTCATGAACATTGCAGCAGCGCACAGAGGCTACACATGGCCACATGTTCATTAACCTGTGTTTAGGCAACCGTGTATGTGACTTGCTTTTCAGCATTGTTGGGAACCTTTAGCATGTATCTTATGGCAACTACTCACATTTTAAAAATAAATCAGCTCCTTCATCTTTGTCTTCATCCTTAACATAAAGAGACATTTGCTTCATGAAGTGTAGGTAATCATTTTAAATATTGGTAAATAAAGTTTATTGTTTAAATATTGTGAATGAGAGCTTAACTGCTTGACTTGCACTTCTTTTTTCTGAGTGCATCAGCTACCATGTATCTCCTAGACCTCAATTTTCTTCTTTAAACCGTAAGTACTGAAGGTCACTAACTCCTACTTTAATGTAGGTTGGGTTCAGACTAACCTCTACACAAAAGGAATAATAGAATTTTTTTAATTTAAAAAGTGTGAAAAATAAGGGCTTTTATTTTTCTGATAATGAGCAGAGATATTATGTGCAGTTATGTTAATAAGCATATACAAATTTGCTTTTGAGTAGCACAATAAAATGCAGTAGCAATGAACAGCACAGCAAATTTCCTTCAGTAAAGAAGTTTTATTTACAAGCTTATGACTTAAGATAGTCTGTCATTAAAGCTGTACATCATATTATTGTATGTTACAATAAGTAGACTGCAATGTGAATACGATCAAGAAGGCTTCTTGCATAGATAAGCACATTGTTTTCCCTGGAAACCAAACCTGTCTATGAGTAAAGCTCTGGGTTAAAGTTTTAAGCAGGTTCTTTTCTGATAAGTCTTGATCCTCGCACAACTTTAATTACATGTGAAGGTCCATATATCATTAGCTAACAACCAAATGCCTTTAAGTTAATGATGATGTTATAACTCAGGCATTCTCACCCCACAGCCCAAGGAGTTACATGTGGCCCACCAGAACAAATAATTCAGTGTACAGCTGCTTCCAGCATCCATCTCTCTTCAGGCAGTTCAATAACAACCTGGGAGTCGGAGTTCAGTCTAATAAATTGATTAGCTTGCTGTCATGCCAAGAGGGAGGAATCACTAATAAAACAGATGAGGAGGAGCAGGCTGCTATTGTAACAGTTCCTGCAGCCTGAGGAGAGCTTTCCCCACTCCATGTAGCCTCCAAGGAAAGAGGCTCCAGGACAGCTAGTTGTACAGCTGGCTCCAGTGGCCCCAGTGCACTCCTGGTGCTTTTGTTGAAGTGTACTTGGGGAGGCCACACTTGTGGATGATGTGGGGAAAATGGAGAGAATAAGCCCAACACTCCTGGAGGGTGTTGAATGCACTTGATTGATTTATTTATTTATTTTAAGGGTACGTACTCTTCTGTTTGCTACCTTCTGAAGTTTGCTACGTTCCATTTGGAGTCCTATTATGAGCCATTACAGTAGAAATTGCAGCTATTGGCAACATTACATCTCACTGATTGATCTGGTTTATATTTGTACAACTTCTAGCGCCATTCAGGTGTGGTCTTTATGAGAGATTGTTATGACATGTGTTATCATAATAAAAATAGTAAGCTTATATTTTTAGTATGTCTTTTGAATCATTTTTTAACCTTCTTTGTATCACAAACACCATTTGAAAGTTAAACCATCCAACTGCTGAAATGCAATGAGACACATTACTGTAAATACTCTTACTCCTGTGAGCCTTTTTCTTTATCAGGGGAGTGCAATATCAAATTAGTTTAACTTCTTGACTTGCAAGAGAGCACAAAGAGTTCACAAATTAAGCTTCTCCTACAATAATATTTTATTGCCAGAATTAAATGTGAATGACCAGTAGATTGACTAGCAGAATTAGCATGGGTGAGGAAAGTCCCTGGGGGTCAAACCTTTACTGTGCTCAAGAACTTGTCACTTTGTACAACCCCATTTACTTTAATAATATGGCAAGCCTGTGACTCAGAATTTCAGACCGAAGATATACAAGGAGTTGCATCCAACTCATGATTGTTAATGAGCCCCCTCTCTTGAAGCAAGTACAGCTGTATCTCATTGTATATCTTTGACAAATAAAAGCTTCCCTTCTCCTCCCTCATAAGGGAAATTCTCATAAGAGTCTCTAGTCAAGCTTCACCTTTCAGTTACTATTGAGTTGTATGTGCTTCATGATGACAGAGTAATTTATTCTTTTGTTCAGGACCTTGTCCTTAAATCTATGAGCTGAAGAAAGAGTTTGGGCTTCACTTAATACCTTAAGATCATTTGGGCTATTGCAATTGCTTTATAGATTTTTTCTTTTTTGAGATGGGAGGAAAATAACTAACTGCTTAGCCTGAACAAGGTTGGGGGGGAACCTAGTTGATGAGCATTTCTTAAACAACTTATAATGTAACTGATGTGTAACTATTCTGAGAGACCTTCTGTCTCAATCACTATTGAAAGGTAAGCCCCGCAAGTTAACTGATTTTCACTGTTAAAAATTATCAACTTGCTCACAATTTGAATTCTGATAGCTATAAGGAGGATTATTTTCTCATGTTACGAGCAACAGAACAGGAACTAGACTTCAGCACTGCTGATGTTTTCACACAGTGGAATTTGGGGTTTTTTTTGTTTTTTTTTTTGCCTGCTTTCATGAATCATGCTGCATCACACTGAAAAATCTGTCTGTTTCTAGAGGCATGTTCTATAGCCACTAAGCTATGATAACTTTGGAAGAAATTGAGATTTAATGGAGGATCAATCACTTCAACAGAAGTGTTCTACTCTTCCCATTCTCTTCAGAGGGATCCAACAGAGACTCATAAATAATGTAGTCTCCTATGTTAAAACACTGAAGGAGGAGGAATAAATAGACAACAGGGTTTTTTTTCATTGAATTTCTTCTTTTTTTTGTAAAAGGTAGCACAAACCATAAATTATCTATTCCTATCAGGCTGTTTACAGCTACATTGTCAGATCATCTGACATTCTCACATGCTAATCTTACTGTAGCTCACAAATTTTCAGGGAAGTCTCACTTGCCCACTTTCATGGCATTTTTTGTGCTTGTGCCTTTTCTCTGTTATTCTGTCCTTGTAATTCTGTTTTTCTCTGAAGATTTCAAACAGTGCTTTGTTAAAACTTTTCACGCTAAAATTTTCTGCTGGTAAACGATAGCTAAGAAGTTGCCATTCTGGCTTGAATAGGAATATTGCAGCAGTTGTTATTAAGATTCTCAAATGTGATTCATCCTGTAGAAGAGTTTATACAAAACAAAAAACGTAGTGATAATCATGTCCTATCTGGGATAACTAAAAATAAAATAGATTAGAATAAAAAGTAAAATAAGAGTTGCTGAAGTAGCTTCCCATTCCTCTTCCAAATTAGGTTTAGGTTAGTTATTGAGGTGGTTCATTGTTCAGGAAAACAAAGGAATCTAATAGTGCAAAGCTTAAAAATGGGAAGATGGTAGTTAAAATATACAAAATCTGCTTCATGCAAGTGCAATGCTACAACTATGCCTTAAAAACAAAGAGCTTTTGCAGGTAAGAAAAATATATACTCTATTCATGGTTATTGTTTTGTACCAGGCCAGAAGAGCAAGAGAAACAGTACAAGAGAATCAAAAGGTTAAGGCTATGGCCACGATATGTCACTAGAGCTGGGAACAGAGAGCCTGGAACACATCAGTGAAACCAGCAGCCACAGTATCGGTTATTATTTTTTCTATTAAAGATGATGTCTTTATAAAGCTAAAGCAGAAAGCTGCATGCAGCTTGGCAGATGAAATCACTACAGAGAGAATACTGATAGCTGTGCAATTCCTCCTCAGCCCTATTTGAGATCCAGTCTGCTGCCAGACAACCAGAAAAGAATATTTAGTCAGGTTGTGTAGCTCAGAGATGAACTTTCTTTTGCTGGTAGTTCTGCTGCTGGTGTTTGGACAGAGGGTAAGGAAAAGAACGTCCCCAACATAAAGAATTCCCTATCAGCATCACTTCAGGAAGAAGAGAGCATCCTACTTCTCATGATGAGTAATGCATTCAGAACACTCTATGCCTTAACTTTACAGGATCTTATGCTGTAAAGAGATCCTGAGATGGGCTGAGTCCTTAGTGAGCTTGATAGTCCTCACATGTAGAGGGCCAGAGCTTTGCAGGGACGTATCTGCTGCAACTAAAAGAACTGTTAGATTTATCTGGCTAGTAGGAATCTTCTTGTGCAGCTCAATCACACATTTCTGTTTCTGATGCCAGTGTCTTCTGCACCTAATATTTTCATCAAGGAAAACTGATTTTCTGACATTCCCCCTTCAACAGCCCTCACATAGTCATGAATACATTCACTATAAATCTCCCCAACTTGCAAGCCTGTTATGTTTCATTTCTCTCTTTCCTGCACGCTCTGGCAGGAGTAACTGCAAGTCTTGCTTTACTGCCTCAGAGTTGCTTCCTTTCCTTGTCACTCTGGGTTGTGCTCTTGTGTGGCTTCTCCAGTTACAGCAGCATTTCTTCCTCAGGTTCTCACCAGTCTCTCTCTTCCTGTGAGGCTTTCTTACTGCTTAGATCTTTCCATTCTCCCAAATTTCAGCCCTGTGCCTCCACTCACCTGTCATGCTCTGCTCCCTAGAATCTGCCACCAGTGATAACATTGGAGAATCAGGAATGGGTGTCATTAAATGTACTAATTTCAGATACCTGGAGATCTCCATGATCTCAGGCTCTGCAGAAAAGGACATGTCATCTAACCCAAACTTCTGTGCTGGATGAACTCCAGTCTTTACTGCTTTTGTGCCTCCCTATTCAGCTGCGTTCTGTTACACTATTGCCTCTTTCCTGAACATATCAGACTCCTCAGCCTGACTTTCCCTCACCACAGCCTCCCTCCACTCTAGCCAGCTCTCCCCTTTACGGTTTCAAAACTCTTCTCCCTCTCTAATCTTGCCTGCTTCTGCAGACGTGCTCTCTGAATCTGCCCCATTCACAGAATCACAGAAATGTAGGGGTTGGAAGGGACCTCGAGAGATCATCGAGTCCAACCCCCCTGCCAGAGCAGGTTCCCTACAGCACGTTGCACAGGTAGGCGTCCAGGCAGGTCTTAAATATCTCCAGGGAAGGAGACTCCACAACCTCCCTGGGCAGCCTGTTCCAGTGCTCCGTCACCCGCACTGAGAAGAAGTTCTTCCGCATGTTGGTGCGGAACTTCCTGTGCTCCAGCTTAAGGCCATTGCCCCTTGTCCTGTCCCCACTGACCACCGAAAAGAGATTCCCCACATCCATTAGCCTCCCACACCTAAGATATTTATAAACTTTTATCAGGTCCCCTCTCACCCTTCTTTTCTCCAGGCTGAACAGACCCAGCTTACTGAGCCTCTCCTCATAGGGGAGATGCTCCAGGACCTTTTCATCTTTGTGGCCCTCCACTGGACTCTTTCCAGGAGCTCCCTGTCTTTCGTATACAGGGGAGCCCAGAACTGGACACAGTACTCCAGCCTGACCAGGGCAGAGTAGAGGGGGAGGATCACCTCCCTCAACCTGCTGGCAATGCTCTTTTTAATGCACCCTAGACTCTGTCAATTCAATTTAATTCCCCAACTCTGTCAATCCTCTGTCTCCCCATGGCCCCTCTTATCCTCCCCTCCCTAGGCTCACTGCAGTTCCAGGCCTCCCACAGCCACCCTGTGCTGCTAGCAGCAGCTCCCTTTTCTACCCTGCCTGAATCCCAGCAACTGCAGGAGGAAGAGAGGAGATGGTCTTTGCTGTAGCGTCCAGTCAGGAGGAGCACAGGCGTTGCCTCCAACATTGCAGAGGAGTCATCTCAGGGAAAGGGCAAGCTGTCTGCCGGCTGGAGCTCAACCTCTGTTCAAAAGAACTATCACAGACTTCTACCTCTGGAAAATCTCTGCTTGTGCAAACTGCAATTTACTAACTTGGCCAGATTTAGACAGGTTTACAAGGGGACAGTAGGAGGCAAATTTCTTCTGCAAATCCCTTTTGCTGCTCCTCTCCATTCAGTCACCTCAAGCTACATTTCAAGGTCGTGTCCTGAATGTCTGAGAGGTAGAAAATAAAGAGTTTTGAGAGGGCTTTAGTTTTCAAAACATGGATCATGAACACATCTTGCAGATACACTTTGTGTAATATATATTTGCATGTACGTGTGCATGTAATAAACTTTACATAATTCCTCTTGCATTCCGGCACAGAAGCAGCTGATATATTTACAAAAAAAAATCCCATTTTCCTTCCAAAGTAAAATAATTGTAAAAGAAAAACAGCCTGAAGCAGAGACCTGACATAAAGAAATTCAGTAAAAAAAAAAAAAAAAGGAATAATGAGTCAAACATAAGGGCAACGGGAAACAGGATTTTTAAAAAGGAATTGGTGAGCTTTCATATTTGCTGTCTTTAGTCAGTGGGAATGCTGATTTCAAAGAGAAATTTCATATGCTTCAGTTTATTTATGTAAGTAGACCAGTGAAACAGAAATTTTCTCTTGCACAGTGTTGCTACTAGAAATCACTTCAAAAAGTGTTAGAAATGTTGAACTTCGCTTTTAGAATGCACTTTTTTGCACTGCAGATAGGGCTGGGCTGGCAATATTTAAACAAGGAGCAACAGTGCTATTATCAGTTAGTACAAAATCTGCACAAACTGTGTGCTTTTGTGTTTGTGTGTTTCTACATGTGGGTTCTCTCCTTAATAAGACGAGATCATTTAGTGGAAAATAAAAAATAAAAATTACATGAAAGTGCTTTAAGAAGAAACACATTTTAAATTAATACTTTCGAAGATCTATTCACAATAAAATATCAGGGGGGTATGGATTTTTTCTTTCTTCTTTTTTTTTTTTGTATATATTGCCATAATACCATAGATTATTATTCATGTTGAATTCAAAGAACAAATCTCATTGTCACTTGTAATGTACTTGTACTTTTTTTTTGCCTCTTTTGGTTCAAACAATTACCATAGATCTGTCAATTAGTATTCTGTTTGTCTGCAATTTTAGCCAATTCTAGTTGCTTTGGCAAAAACCCAGTTTTGCATTATTTCTGTTGAAAACATTGCAGAGATATGTTTTTCTGTTAATCCAAAATATCTGAACAAACTGCGAATGTTCAGATAATGACAGCGCTACCATTTGTCTTCGGTTTTGTGTATTTAAAAAAAAATAGTACTATAAACATCGTATTTCAAGGAAATTTGATATGAACAGATTCAGAATTTCTCCAGTGTTGTTGTAGACTTAGTTTTCATTTCCAGAATTTCTTTGACTAGGAATTTGAAATTAAAATATTCTGCATTTGAAATTCCCGTTTGGCAGCTGTTTATACACAGTAGTATGCCTTGAATGTTAATAGGACAGAGATGTTTCGGGCTGTTTAACGTCTTTGTCGGTGACATGGACAGTGGGATCGAGTGCACCCTCAGCAAGTTTGCAGATGATGCCAAGCTGTGTGGTGCAGTCGACACGCCAGAGGGAAGGGATGCCATCCAGAGGGACCTGGACAGGCTTGAGAGGTGGGCCCATGCCAACCTCATGAAGTTCAACAAAGCCAAGTGCAAGGTCCTGCACCTGGGTTGGAGCAATCCCAAGTACACATACAGGCTGGGTGGAGAATGGCTTGAGAGTAGCCCTGAGGAGAGNTGGTGAGACACTGGAACAGGTTGCCCAGAGAAGTCGTTGATGCCCCCTCCCTGGAAGTATTCAAAGCCAGGCTGGATGGGGCTTTGGGCAGCCTGGTCTAGTGGGAGGTGTCCTTGCCCATGGTAGGGGGGTTGGAACAAGATGATCTCTAAGGTCCCTTCCAACCTGAACCATTCTATGATTCTATGATTCTATGAATGCTGCCACTTCCTCTACTACCCTATATCTCCATCTTCTTAAATGATCATGGAAAAGGGCAAGAATTCTGTCAACTAAATACTCTGGACAATAGCGTATAGGGGAAGAATTGGGCCATATTCCACGAAAAAATTTTAGTCCTCTCTTCACAAGAAAAACAATAATTTTGTTTTCCTGGGCTGCAGTAAATACATTGAAGAAGAAGTCAACTGAAGCTTGAGAATGTACTGCAAACATTTCAAAGCTTAGATGTTGCTAGCATGATGTAGGCAACTTCAAGTTAAACATACAATATGAATCATATCCCTCTCACCACCAGGACCAATTTTTTTATTGGCAATGAAGCCCCAGAGAAGCCCTATGTAATACAAATAGAAAGAAACAACCATGTACCAGGCTTTTTGTTGCTCCCAATCATTTTTAGATACTATGCTGAAAAAAAGGCTCCTGGTGTAATTCCAAAGAAGATGTCAGCATGCACGTACCAAATCCTTTACCTCTCTGAACAGATCCTGAGGAACTGAGAGCCTTCAAGGAAATGTCTAGCAGATTTGGATAGCAGTTTTTCTACATTTTGCACATTCTTATCAGAAGTTTGCAAAGCTTAGAAATAGAATCAAATAATAGAATTACAGAATGGCTCGGGTTGGAAGGGACTTCTAAGATCATCTATTTCCAACTCCCCTGCCACAGTAAGGGTTACCAACCACTAGATCAAGTACTAGATCACGTTGCCCAGGGCCTCATCCAACCTGTCCTTGAACACCTCCAGGGATGGGGTATCCACAACCTCTCTGGGCAGCCTGTTTCAGCACCTCACCATCTTCTTAGTGAAAAATTTCCTCAACATATAATCTAAATCTCCCCTCTTTCAGTTTAAAACCATTCCCCCTTTTTCCTATCACTGTCTACCCATGTAAAAAGTTGATTTTCCTCCTGCTTATAAGGTCCTTTTAAGTATTGAAAAGCCACAATGAGATCTCCCCTGAGTCTTCTCTTCTCTGGACTGAACAAGCCCAGCTCCCTCATCCTATCTTTGTGGGAGAGGTGCTCCAGCCTTCTGATCATCTGCATGGCCCTCCTCTGGACCAGGTCCTACACCTCTGCACCCTCCTTGTGCTGGGGGGCCCAGATCTGGATGCAGTACTCCAGATGGGGACTCACGAGGGAAGAGGGGAACAATCCCCTCTCTTGCCCTGCTGGCCACCCTTCTTTTGATGCAGCCCAGGATACTGTTGGCTTTTCAGGCTGCAATAGCACACTGCTGGCTCATGCCCAGCTTTTTGTCCACCAGTACACCAAGGTCTTCTCAGCATAGCTGCTCTTAAGGATTTTGTCTCCCAGTCTGTACATATATCAGGGTTTGCCCAGCACAAGTGCAACACCTTGTACTTTGTTTTGTTGAACCTCATTAGGTTCACATGGGCCCACTTCTCAAGCCTGTCCAGGTCCCTCTAGATGGCATCCCTTCCTTCTATTGTATCAACTGCTGCACTCATCTTGGTGTTGTTCACAAACTTTCTGAGTGTGCACTCCATCCCATCATCTATGCCATTGATAAAGATGTTAAAGAGTACCAGTCCCAACACTGACCCCTGGGGAACACCACGCATTACTGGCCTCCACCTGGACATGGAGCTGTTCACTACAATCCTCTGGCTTTAACCATCCAGCCAATTCTTTATTCAATAAATAGTCCACTCTTTAAATTCATATCTCTTCTGTTTAGAGATTAGAATGTGGTACAGGACCATGTCAAAGACCTTTCAGAAATCCAGGTAGATGACATCAGTTGCCCTTGCATTGTCCACTGATGCCATCACTTCATCATAGAAGGCCACCAGATTGGTCAGGCATGATCTGCCCTTGGTGAAGAAGTGCTGCCTGTCTCAGGCCACCTCATCTTGCATGTGCGTTAACATCTGTTCCAAGACGATCTGCTCCATGATCTTCCCAGGCACAGATTTGAGGTTCACTGGCCTGTAGTTCCCCAGGTTTTCCTTTCTGCCTTTCTTAAAAATGGCATTGATGTGTCCTTTTTTCCAGTCACTGATGACTTCTGACAGCCATGATTCTTCACATTTTTCTCCATCATAATGGAGAGTGGCTTGGCAACCACATCAGCCAGCTTCTTTAGGACCCTGGGATGCATGGCATCAGGCCCCATATACTTATACACATTCAGTCTCATGAAGTGGTCTTGGGCTTGCTCCACATCTACAGTGGGAGGGATGTTGCTCCCCTAGCTCCCACCTAGAGGGTCAGAGATGTGAGAGACCTAAGAAGGCTGGCTACCAGTGAAGACTGTGGCAAAAGACTTGTTGAGTACCTCAGCCTTCTCCGTGTCTGTTGAAGCCATGTTCTCCCTCCTCATTTATCAGAGGGGGTACACTCTCTTACCTGTCTCCCCTGACCAAGGTACCTACAGAATCCCTTCTTGTTATTTTTCACTTCCCTCACCAAGTGCAGTTCCATCTGCACCTTGGCTTTCCTGATCCCATCTCTGAATGTCCAGACAGCATCCCTGTGTTCTTCCCAGGCCATACATCCTTGCTTCTACTGTGTGTACATGCCCTTCTCTCAGTTTGACCAACAGGTCCTTGCCAAGCCGTGTCAGTTTCCTGCCCCTTCTGCAAGTTTTCCTATACTAGGGGACAGAGAGGTCTTGTCCTCTTAGAAAGGCATCCTTAAAGAGCTGCCAGCTCTGCTCTGCTCCTTTGTCCCTAAGGACAGCTTTCCAGGGGCTCTCATCCAGTAATTTCTTAAGCAGCCTAAAGTTTTTTCTCTTGATGTTCAGGGTCCTGACTTTTCTCTCTGGCAGGCCCATCCTCCTCAAGATCACAAACTCTACCAGGGCATGGTCACTACAGCTCAGAGTGCTTCCAATCTCAACCTCTTTAATGAGCTCCTCTAAATTGATGAGCACTATCTCCAGTAACGCTTCTCCTCTGATCAGTTTGTCTAATACCTGGACCAGTGCATTTCCTCAATGCACTCCAAGAGTCTCTGGGATTGCTTGCAGCCCAGTAAGAAACTGGGATGTAACAAGCAGAACATCAGGCTACAAGATCATCTAAAAGAATGGAGATGAATATGAGTAAGCTGCCAATTCTATAATGCCTCTGGAGCATCTTTAATTACAACCTGAGGCCTCCAAAGGAGATTTGGGAGCACAATTTCTGCAAAGTCACTGGCCTATGGCATTTTTAATTAAAGCCTGTCAGGCTCAAAAGGACTGTGCTCAGATGGAAGAGGAATTAATAGCTGTGCTCTTCCAAATGGAGCTGTCCTATCAGTTCACCTTTTGGCATGGAATGGACATAAGTTCCGATCACAACCCATCAGGAAGTAACATGGAGGCGACACTGCTGAACTCTGAATGTGATCCAGATTATGTTTCTGAGTCTTTCATCCTGTGAGGTAAGCAGAAGGTACTGATAATAGAAATCATGGTTAATTAAATGGACTGCAGCGCAGGTGACTTGATGATACATGGCACAGGTCTGCAAGATATACTCTCTGATGTGTGATGGGACACTTCAGGCAGTCACAACAGGATGGAAGACACACTTCAGATGGGTAAGCCTGAAAGAAGTAAGATCCGTGGGAATGTACTCACCTGAAACAAGTAAAAGGGAAGCCATGCATTTAAAACAAGATTGTATTTAACGCAAAAGCAAAAGCAGGTTTAAGGCCTGACGACAACAAAAAAGAGTTCCACATGTCACACTTGGAGAATGAAGGCATGTCTGAAGCAACCTGGGAGACTACTGACCAGCTATAAATGCCAGCCAGACTGGAGCAACAGAGAATAAACGCCAAGGGGAAATTTCTCATGAGAGCCCAATCTGTTCCTGAAAGTTCAGAAGATAACCTTTAATAAGAAAAGCTTCCACAGATGTTTACTGAACATAAGCTGGAAGCCTATCCAAATGACAAGGAGAAAATCAGGAAGTTTAGTGTCTAAGCATGCAAGGTGTTGTGAGCAGCATTGCCGAGGAATTCAAGTACTAACGTGCCAATTTATACTAACCCTTTTTTCTCCCGGGTTTCCCCACGATTAGTGGGGAGACAATCAGTAGACAGTGATAAAAATGCATCATGAACAGGAAAGGGTCACCATTCAGAAATGCTGGACCCAGGATGGTACAGAAACACAGAGGCTACCGAACCACACATTTCATTAGGATGGGCTTGCTTGCTGAAAGTGGCTGAGAACAGCAGGTCATGTTGGCTCAACTGTTCTCTTACAAATGGGGCTGTGGGAATAAAATTACATGTTTCTTTCTGGCTCAGACTCTGTGACAACACTATATGAAACTGCAACAACTGGCCCAATTGGAAGGTACCATCATATGGCATAAAAGGCATTGCCAATCCCACAGCCAGCAGCGCATGCCCCACCACATCCTCTACCACCCTGAATGAAGAAGAAGATAGACCCTCAGGACATCACAGGATCTGCAGTGGTGACTTACTTTTCTTTTTGTCCCTTTCCTTTCCTTTCCTTTCCTTTCCTTTCCTTTCCTTTCCTTTCCTTTCCTTTCCTTTCCACTTCTCCTTTCACTTCTCCTTTCACTTCTCTTTTCTTCTCTTTTCTTCTCTTTTCTTCTCCTCTCTTTTAATAAATAAAGACACACTCTTGTTCAATCAACACCTTGCCTCCATTCCAAGTCTTAAATCAGAGGGATTGGGATCAACATAATGAACCACAAGCCACTTCGGCTTGCAACAGGAACAATAAGTCTTGATACTATCGTACACACATTTCATATCGTTGCTGGTACTTGGACACTTCAAATATAAATTATGCCAGGAAATTAACCAGTGTCAAGGCATCAGCACTGAGTTTAATTACCTAATCCTTTTACTTATTCAGACTGGCCTTAGCAAAATTTTGGTCCAGGTCTTCTCAAACGGCTCCTGGGGTTAGAATGTTAAGGACTGACGACTGACCCTATTGGGCAGTTCTGATGCAGTGAGGGGGATGATAGAATCCTAGAAAGACATGGGTTGGAAGAGACATTGAGGACCATTTAGTTCCAGTCCCCTGCCATGGGCAGTGTTCTCAACCACCAGACCAGGCTGCTCAGGGCCTCCAATATTCTATTACATTTTGTTGCTGTGTAGCAGATGGCAGCAGAGGGGCAGTCTGATAAAATAACATCTGACGTGGAAGTGAGTATGAAGCAAAGGTGTGGAATTGAATTCCTCCATATGGAAAAAATTGCACCCATTGACACTCATCGTTGTTTGCAGAACATTCATGGAGACAAAACAGTTGATGTCAGCACAGTGAGGTGGTGCATTTCAGCAGTGGTGACAGCAACAGTGGGTCACTTCTGATGGTACAGATTTTTATGAGCTCAGCATGCAGTTTCTTGTCCCTCACTGTGCAAATACACAGCTAATGGTGGCAACTATGTTGAAAAAGAGTATTTTATAGCTGACAATTTGCTCTATCTGTGTTATTGTGCTTTTTGTATCTGTTGTAGTTTCCAGAGGAATGAATAGGAGACATTACTTTCAGAGCAACCTATGTAAAAAATCAGTCTCCATCTTCTTTATAAGCTCCCTTTATGTGATGAAAGGTTACAATGAGGTGTCCCTGAAACCTTCTCTTCTCCAGGCTGAAAATGCTCAGCTCCGTCCCTCAGCTCCTCAGTAGGAGAGGTGTTCCAGCCCTCTGATCATCTTCATGGCTCTCTTCTGGCCCTTCTTGGCAGGGCTGTTCTCAGTGAGTTCTTCACCCAGTCTGTACACATATCTGGGATTACCCTGACCAAGGCTGCATTTGGCCTTGTTGAACCTCATTTGGTACATGTGGGCCCACTTCTCAAGTGTATTGAGATCCCTCTGGATGGCATCCCTTCCTTCTATTGTATCAACTGCACCACTCAGTGTGGTCTGCAAACTTGCTGAGGATGCACTCAATCCCACTATCCAGGTCCTCGATAAAGATATTAAAGAGCACCAGTCCCATCACCGACCCCTGGGGAGCACCACTAGTGACCAGCCTTCACCTGGACATAGAGCCATTGACCACAACCCTCTGGCTGCAACCTTCCAACCAATTCCTTATCCACCAAATAATCCACTCTTCAAATCCATATCTCTCCAATTTAGAGATAAGGATGTGGTGCAGGACCATGTCAAAGGCCTTGCACAAGTCCAGGTAGATCCTTTGTCCACTGATGCTGTCACTCCATCATAGAAGGCCACCAGATTGGTCAGGCATGATCTGCCCGTGATGAAGCTGTGCTGCCTGTCTTGGATCATCTCTTCATCTAACATGTGCTTAAACATGTCTCTCAGGAAAATCTGCTCCATGATCTACCCAGGCACAGATGTGAGGCTTACTTGCCTGAAGCTCCCTGGTTCTTCCTTTCTACCTTTCCTAAAAATGGGAATGATGTTTCCCTTTTTCCAGTCACTGGGGACTTTGCCTAACAGCCATGATTGTTCCTAAATGATGGAGACTGGCTTGGCAACCACTTCAAGCAGTTCCTTCAGGATCCTAGGTTTCATGTCATCAGGTCCCACAGACTTGTATGTGTTAAGTTTCATTGGGTGATCTTGAATTTGCTCTTTGTATACAGCGGGAGGGATTTTACTCTCCCGATCCCAGCCTAGAGGTTCAGGGACACAAGAGATGAGAATCCTGACTGCTAGCGAAGATTTGAGGCAAAGATCTCGTTGAGTACCTCAGCCTTCTCTATGTCTGATGAAGCCAGTTCTCTCTTCTCATTTATCAAAGTGGTTACACTCTCCTTGGCCTGTCTCTTCTGACCAATATATCTGTAGAATCCCTTGTTGTTATTTCTCACATCCCTTGCCGGATTCAGTTCCATCTGTGCCTTAGCTTTCCTGATCCCATCCCTATATGTTTGAATGGTAACCCTGTGCTCTTCCCAGGCCACATGCTCCTGCTTCCATGCCTGTGCATTTCCGTCTTACACCTCAGTTTGACCAGCCGGTCCTTTCACAGCCATGCCAGTTTTCAGACTTCTCTATTTGTATTCTTACATATGTTAGGGAATGCTAGAAGAGTATAGTGGATACAGTAGGTTGGCCTAAGGACTAGATAATGAAGTTTGGCATGGTATTATATACTGATAAAGATACTGTCATTAAAGCAGTGTAAAAAGACCACTGACTGAATTTCAGAGGAATGCTGAACACATCAAGTAACCATGAAGTCCAGAGAGTAACAGAGTTGAGAAGAAAGGTAATCGAAAACTAATTAGAGACAACTAGAAGACAAGAGCAGATCAGGTCAAAGCCAGGACCAGGAGGATTCAGAGCTTTGGCCAGTCACTTATCTGCCTTACGTGCAGGGGCAGAAGTTTGGCACATGAGCCCCATGGAATCATGCTTCTCCGGTCAGAAGATGTGCTTGGCCAACACGACAGAGAAACTGCACCAGGCATGTCTTATTAGCTTAGCAGAAGGGCACTATTGACCATGAAAGGCTTATAGCCTCTACTGATTGATATGTTGTCACAGAGTGATGGCCCTGAGAGGAGCAAAGGCAGAAACAAGTCCCATACTAACAGCAATAGTACAGCCACTCAAGAACTACATATTTAAAATAATAGAAAGCCTAACATAATGTCTTGATAAAGGACAAATCATGAGAGTCTAGTATGAATTGGGACAAAGTGGCAGCTGGAAGTCAGCAAATGCTTGCACAGAGATCTCAAAATAACGTGAATATTAGATAAGGAAGCAAAGACTGCAAGATACAACAGTCTGGTGGAGGAAGTCAGCCTGTAAGCACATTGCAAAAATTCTAACAATTATGGAGCACCTCTTTAAATAGATTTTTCAACTAAAGAGCCAATTCAATTAGATAAATGTGGTTCAGAATTTATCACACCTACACTCAAACATCAAACATGTAGACATCTCCCATCAAAGCTGGTTACACTAATCCCTTTGCAGTCAGTGGAAATAATAGACATGATTCATCTCAATTATTTGAGATGCCTACTTTAGAATGACATGACTTGTGCCCTACTAGTACTTGTTTCTCTCCATTTTCTAAGAAGGGAGTTTCAGTGATTAGCTCAGATGGAGACAACCACATGTGGCCTCATAACTCCCAGCCAGGGAGTCGACTTGTGTTTTACCTACCATTAAGCACCATGCAGGAGGTTGATTGCCATTTTCATATACCGAACACATTTTTTTTGCAGACAGTGGAAGTGGCACACGACTATGTGGGGTTCTTTTTCACACATTGTCTTGCAATCAGGAGGACTGGCTTTGGGTTGATTTACAATTGTTGGATTGGCTTTTTGAGCACTTCAGTCAAAACGGTCCAGTGGAGGTCACTAAGTAAAGAGACTAAAATTTTGATTAACCCTGTGACCATTTCCTAACATGTTAAAAAGCTACATTGGCTCTGTGTTTGACAGAAGTTGTAGCTTGTTCCATCTGTCTCTCTTCTTCACACTGTGTGCACCACTGTCATCGGATGGATAATGTCTTCCCACAGAGGCCTTTGGCAGAGTGGAGGGCAAATTCCCTTTTGGGGACACTGGTGCCAGGTGAAATCTTCATGCGACAACACTTCTGGATTGTTTAGGATACCATGAGAAAGGCTTCCACTGCAGCTATTAACTGTAATACTACTAACTGCAGTGGGTTGTCCTTTTGCTATCAGTTGTCCAAAATTAATGTAAGATAGAAGCAACAACAACAGAAAATGAAGTTACATTAACTTAAAAAATTAGACAAGTTTGTTATAATTTAACAGTTCTTTAATGCTACCACACAAAGTTCAAATGTTCATAAAGGAAATGATGTGAGGTCAAGTGGGCTATTTTTAAAATATAACAATCTGAAAAACCTTGAGCTAATATCCAAGGACAAAGCCAGTACTCAGTTACTGCATATTCCAATAAGGAATGAAATATTAATATAGAAGGCTACTAATATTTTCTTATAGGCCTTGGCACCACTGAATCTTGCAGTGGCAGTGCTGGGAGCCAGCTCCTGCACTCTTTTTCCCCTAGATCTCCTGTTAATTTCAAACAGAACCATCCCTCTGTGAGGACTGAAGAAAAATTGTAGTGCAAGGATCTCATAATATTAGGAAGAGGAGAGACTGCTAAGTCCAAGAGTTTTACCTCTAAAGCTTGAATCTCCCCTTGTAAACATAGTCAATATGCTACGGTTAGAATTATTACTTCCTAAGAAGAAACTTGCTGTAATAGGAGTCTTGCAATATTTTACAAAGGCGTGCTTAACCTCTTAATGTGCATCATGAAAAGATTAAGAGGCAGCATTATTGCCTCCAAAATCACCTGCCATTTCCGGGAAGCAGTCATTTTCTAGACCTGTCCTTGTCACTGGCATAAGTGTAATGCTTTTAATAATCTCCCATTCCTTAAGTGATGCGTTTGCATCAAAAAGATGGATAAGCTATAGCTGGCAGAATTTTCTAAAGAGTGTTCATTTCTATCTCGTTCTTCTAGTGCCATCTAGAGGTTCGATTTTTAGCTCTACTAAACAGAAAATAAAGTGCTTTATTGTATTTCCAAAGTTTCTTTTTAAAACTGTCGGTGGATTAACACCACTTAGGATGCTATTATCACTGAACCTCTGCTCCCACACAAGAGCAGATTAATGTAGTATGCATGAGTTTTTGAGCTATGGGATGCAAGTGAACCCTATGGGCAGGAGAAAGATTTACACTGGAGGCAAATACTGTCATATAAAAAAAAACCTTTTTCTCATAAAAAGTACCTGTAAATTGGCCTTAGGAGGATTTTTCATAGAACTTGTTTTCAACCAAATAAACAGTAGCATATCACAGCTGATTCAAAGGAAGCAAGTGCTCAGAAAAAAATGCAGCCTTGCCAACCTTCTAGCAGAATGCTGACATGACAGACACAGGCATGGCATTGGGCCCATCAGCACAACTGGCTGACATCTCATCTGCCTCCTGTGAGAAGTCTGCTTTGTTCCATGCTAGCGCTGCCTTGAAAAGTGCAACATGAAACTCAGACAACACAAACTTTACCAATGTGACAGAAAAGAACTCTTACAGAAGTATTTCTTCTTTAGGGTAACAGAAATAACTAATTCACTGTAACAGGGCCCTGGATTTGTAAAAATAACACTTAATTCATGTCCAACGTAAATTAGATCTCCATTGACTTCAGTGCGGGTAGGCACTGGCATCAGATCTTTTCCAGCAAATCTTACTTTCTTCTCTTCCTTCAAAAGGTTGATTAACTAAACTAAGTCTGTGAAGGGTGTGTGCAAATGCTAATGTGAATCATGAATTCCATCTGACTATTACCAGAGCATCCTATTTGTCCCTCTAATAGCCACATGCTTGTATAGCCCCACTGGGCAACTAGACTCACATTTGCTCTGAAAATATAGTCCCTTTTTTGGCAGTTACCCTGATTCATTTCCTAACACCAGTAACAAGATTTTTGAATGTGTACAAGAGAATCAAAGCTACATGGAACACTGAAAAATGTGAAACAGTTTATCAGAAGTCCTTAGCCTTCTGAATACCATGTCCCTGTGAATGATAATTTCTGTACTTCAGCAGAGGATTAACTATCATAATAAATTATTTCATTTTGCCTGAAACGGAACAAGTGAATCTTGCTTAACTAAGAAAGCCAGTTAAAGGTATAACTGAGATGAGGCTAACCTTGTCTCCTGTGCCCAAGGATACCTCTGAAAAGCTGCCATAACATGAAATAATTTGATAGTCTCAGCTAAAATTAACCTGTGTACTGTAGAAGGAGATAAGAATAATATTAAATTCTTGCTGATACTCATTTTG
The DNA here is from genome assembly GCA_013396635.1 of Penelope pileata. Taxonomy (NCBI): domain Eukaryota; kingdom Metazoa; phylum Chordata; class Aves; order Galliformes; family Cracidae; genus Penelope; species Penelope pileata. Next base: position 365,150 of record WBMW01002169.1, on the reverse strand, counting down.
TATGCTACAGAGACTGTCTCTGCTGCTTTGTAAGCCTGCCATTTTAAGATTTTGAAAACCTTAAAGGCTAAAATACTAAATTCAAATAGAAAAGAAAAGAAAGAAGGAAAAGTGAGATACTTGATTGAAAGATCCACTGAAGTTCTTCTGATAGCAGATCCATAGAGATAAAATTTTCTTGTTTTGATAGATATTTGGAGGATAAATCATTACTTTGTTTTGTTTTCTAAAACCTCCTAATTGAACTATCTCACAGTAATGTCATGTTCTTGAGTGTCGAACCTTGTCAGATACTTTCATTTAATGACTGGATATGTTGGTTCCATGACCATAGGAATTTTTCACCCAAAAAAAGCATTTTTGATCAATGTCTAATGTAATTCTTTACTCTTTGTTCTGTATTTAAATATAACTTCACCTTCCACAGGCTTTCCAAAAAGATTTTATTCAAAAATAAGTTGTCTTTTAACACAGTGTGATTAAAGACTATTTCCTTTACAAAGCTAGACTGTTGATTTCTTCATGAATTCTCACAGATGACAGTGAATTGTAAAACAGGCTTTCACTTGAGGAATTTGAAACCACAATGAATCCATCCTCATCACAAATTTCATGTTCAAATCATCTAGTTCTGAATTATTTTGCAGTTAGCAGACTCTCATGCCCTCCTTCAATACTGGAAACTAAGATAAAGTACCAGAAATGGAGAAAACCTCACTAATCTAATATTTAACATGCTCACATGAGAGGTAGGACTTATAGGCCCAGTCTCCTTTCCAATGTCTATTTACCTAGTCACACAAAGGGAAAAAGGATGGATAACTGGGAGAAGCAGCAATGCCAAATACAGAGAATACTGGGGATTAGTGCACTACCCTTGATGGTCAGAGATTTAGTTTCAAATCCCCCTGGATTGAGAAGAAGCTGAAGCAGAATGACTAACTGTTGTTCTCCTGTCTCCCAGACGAATGTTCCAGCCTACAATATCTGACAGTTTGTAAATTGTCTTCTCATGTCCTCTGCTTTTCAATCTGCCTCAAAAATAACATACTTCTGAATCAAGTGAAGTATTTATTTTCCAGACCAAAAAAAAAAAAAAAGAGTTCTATGTCATTTAGATGAAAAATAAAGGGGGAAAGGGAAGGGAGAGAGGGAGGGAGGGAGGGAGAGTAAGTCTTGAGGTAAAATTTACTCTAGAATTGTTTGTTTTCCTGTTTTTTTTTTTGTTTTTTTGTTTTTTTTTTTAGCTTGTCTGCTGGGGAAAACAAAAACAGGAAAAAAAATTAAAAAACAGGACAAATATTTTTTCCCTATTTTCAGACCTATAGCTCTGGCTTTCATTCATGACTCCAAACAACTTACATTCCTGATGCTTGTGTCAAACACTTTCATCCAGCTTCACCAGTGAAGATTTTGCAGTGCCTTTTCTCTAGACCACCCCTTGCCCAATGTCCTTTGCCTCCCACAAGGTTCCTTTGTCCTAGAGGCTGGGAGAAGTCACAAGAGAGGAGGGCTGTATCCAGGCTGTTTGTATCACCATTATTACTTACTCTTTGCTGGAAGCTGTTCAGCATATTACAAAGGCTCGTCTAAGTAGATAAATGGACTTCTACTGAATAGAGAACCTGATCTATACATATACATATTCATAGTCTCACTGAAGTCCACTCAATTTGAACATTTCACAAAGGGCATATATTTAAACCATTGCCTAGCAGAACATCACCCGTGGAAGAGTTTTTTTGTTCATTTTGGATAGCGGAGAATCGAAGACATAATTATCCTAAGTGACTGAATTATATAGATACACATCTTTTGGTACCAGTTTGATCATGCATCTTGGCCAGTATTGTAAAGAGTGAAATTAATGTCATAAGTGCCACCCAGTGACTGTGATTAACCATAATTTGCATGTATTGAAAGTCAATTGTCTGCATGATACCAGCTGTAAAACTGTGCAATAAGCAATAACTAAACAATGAAAGACAGTAAACAAAACTAGTTAGAAATGATTTGGAGCAATGAGTAGCAAAGGTGACTTTTAAAGTTTTATTAGCACAATGCAAGAAAAACAAAACACAACCACGTAACCTATGCTTCAATGAGAAAACAGTGAACATCTGTAACACTCTACTAAACTCTACTAAACATAATTTCACACTATAAAATAACAATATAATTACTAAATAGAGACTATTCACTAAAATTAAGCAATTAGAGGCTTCAAAGCCAAAGGGACTGTGTGTGTAACAAAGTAGGAATCATTTCTGAACATGTAACTACAGTTCACTACCTTCATTGATGAGACATTTGTTCTCAATGTTCTCAAGAGGGTGCTTGGGGGGAGTTGTTGCAGAGGGCTGGAAAGGGTGGAAATGGAGGTTTAATGCAGGTTTATGCAACCTGCCATTGCCTGGCAGGCATTTGGGTTTTTGCTATTTGGAAGTCCCACCCTATTACATGTATTCATAATGATATCAGCATGCATGTGTACAGCTCTGTAGCAGAGCTACCATGCTAAAGCAAACTCTACAAGCACAGATTCCCTTTGAAGAGTAACAATTAATTATGCATGGAAATATCTCAGCTACAACTCACATTTACTATTTTGTTTGTCAAATGTAGTTACAAGCTTTACTTACTGAATTTTGTCTTGCCCTCCGGTTTTAGGTAGAACTAACTTTCTGATGGTGGTATAAGTCTAGGCTTTGCAAGCTGGCCAGGATTAACTTCAGGTATTTTTTCACCATGCCTGTACACACTTACAGTGACATCCACTGTTTCCCCACCATGCTTGTTCTTGACATGAATGCTATATTTGCCCGAATCTTCTGAGGTCACTCCCTTGATTGTCAAACTGGCATATTTTCCTTGTTCCAGTGAAACCAAATAGTGCTCATTAAGCTCAAGAGCCTTGTCATTCTTGAACCAAACCACTTCTGGGTCAGGGTTCCCAAATACAGTACAGGTCAGATTCAGAGTCTGAGGAAGGAAAAAAAGAAGTATTTTTAAGGATCAGTCAGGTTTGTTTTACCAGAGCATTCTCAGTATTGCTTTCAGGCACTTCTTATTCATAGTTAAAGTAAGATGGGTATTATGTTCTTGAGGACTGAAAAGCAGAGCTCCTAATTATTACTTTTTGCCATTGAGTCTTTCCACCATCTTACCAGTGACTGTGATGCAGTAATAGCCCCAGGGTAAGAGAGTCTGAATATGTTAAGTTGGACTGTCAATGCAGTCCTGCCTGCAGGAGACTCCTGGCAACCCATTAGTCTGACATGATATTTGGGCAATGATAGGTTTAAAAACATTCTTGAAGATGCTCTGTACACAGCAGGGAGGAGAAGCGAGCAAATCTTTTCCAACCTAGGCCTCCTGAGGTTTTTGCTTGGGATGATTAAAAAAAAATCACTTAAGAAATAGTATATAACATGAATTGATTCCAAATGCTGCTGACTCATAAAATCGAAATATTTTTTGGAGTCTAAATAATTCATAAAGGTTGTAAAAGTATTGCATGCATGTACAGTCTGTTAAGAGAATAGCTGAAACAACCTAGTAGGCCATACTCACAGTTCAGATATTTTCTAAGAACTGAACTAAGACTGAAGAAGCCCAGAGAATTCTATGGTCACTCTTCTAAATCTATATGGATTTCTTTCTGAACTCTATTTTCACCAACATACATGTATGAAAATTTTATGTATTTAGGTAAAATGATGATAGAATAAATTAAAAACTCATTTTAGAAGTTGCATTGATTACTGCCTACTTTTTTCATCTTTGCTTGAAATTTTTCTGCCCAAAATTCTTGCCTATATAATTTGAATCAATATGAATTTAAATCAATAATTTAAATCAATATACACCACTGTGTTAAAAAATAAATTAATAAAATAGTTTGTATCAGAATGCATCTTTATGTTCCCTTGTCTCAAAATTACCCTTCAGGATCCAGTTTCCTGTCCTAGAAGAAGCGGAGAAAGTCAATTTCTGTGCACACACACGTTTCTGTGCTCTCTTTTTTAATGAATTCTGATGAATAAATAGACACGATATAACACAGTGGGGGAAAAAAAACAGGCAGAAATTTTAAGTACTCAGAAATGCCATACATTCACAAATAGAAGCAGATTTGCATCTTGTGTGCCTCAAAAATCAGAGGGAACTGTTGAAAGAAGATTTCTATGTTCTGGGCACAACCAGATGACAACTGAAGTGTGTGAGTACCCTTAAAGGAGTGATATCAAGTAGAACATAAAGTTAACTAGTGACCTTTAGGAACTAGCTTTACCGTAAAATATTTCAAGGAGTAATTATGTAAACATGAAAATAAAATGTTGGGAAATCAGACCAATTCTGATAGCAAACAGCAAGTTTAAATCTTACTGTCCTTTCTGTAACTTGGGCAAACTTTTATGACTATTGCCTTCAAAAGTGATCTCATTTAAGAGCAAATAATAATTAATTCATAATAATTAATTGTCTTAACACATTAATATTAAAAGCTTGCCAGAGAGCAGATACATTCCACAGTCATTGTAGATCATGTGGGCCTGTTCTAATCTTTTAAATTATAGATGTGGCCTAGAATCATTTATACCCTCTTAAGAAGCACTAGTAAAGCTTTGTCTTGTGTTCATGTATTTGCATTCCATTATATGGCTATAACATACAGATATATACCAAATGGATATACCATTTCCAGAGGAAATGATATATCTCTATTCTCTCTCTCTCTTTTTTTTTAATAGCTACTTCTCACTTGTACTTACATGAATCTTGCATGAAACCTGTTCATATATAATTTACAGGTCATTTTAAAATTTCAGTTCCTTCTGATATATTTTGTTTTGTTTGATTTCAGGAATCAGAGGCTTTCTCTTTAGATATTCAGTTATTTAATCTTCACATGGTTAGGCCTCCTTTGAACCCTTCTACTTCTGGAAACTTGCTATGTAGCATTTCCTTAATTTAAGGTCATGGGTTTTAGGGTATGATGAGGGAACTGCAGCTAGTGTGTGCGTGCCATCAGGGTTGTCTTCCCCAGGCTATTTCCTGACAGACCATTTTAAGATGTTCGACATTGAGTGGCTATACCTTACTTCCTAAGAGATTAGCTTTCTTGCCATATAGTGCCTTTGTTGACCACAATAAGAAGGTACCACCTTTTGGGCCAAGAAGAAAAACTTCTTGATTTGGTCCAGAGTTTAGCAGCTTTCAGTGTCCACTGCAAGACCCACTTGATCCCCCCTCTGTCTAAAGAGACTGTTCCTGGATATCTAGAAAATGATGAAGCACAACAAAATCTGGAATATTTGTGTGCAGCCACTTTCTCTGGCCACCAGAAGGACAGTTTCCACAAAGAGCAACAGGGCCATAGTCTTTGAAGACGTAAGTCACACAAGACACAAACACCCCTATCAATAGGCAGCAGATAGTAAGAGTCCCATTGGTTCATAAGCTGTTCTGCTATAGTCACTTGGAATAAAAGTCCATCTAACTCTTTTAAAGGTCAAAAGCAAGTGCTTAAAAAAGTGTACAAAAATGAATAAATACTGTGACCCTGCTCCCAGTACACTTTCCTACTTTCCACAACTTCATGAATTATAAACTGGTTATACACAGAAGTTGTATTGAGATTACTGTGTTTAACAGCCCTTGCTGGACTTCTCTTCATGACATAGTCTGTTTTCTTTTTTTGGACCCAAATCTACTTTGATCTAAGGTATTAAGGCACAAATTAATTATGAACTTCTTGAAAAAATACTTTTTGTTGGAGTGACCATTTAATTAAGCACTCCTTAGTTCTTAGCTCACCATGCACAATGCTGCAGAATTATCTTTTTTTTTCTCCCTTTTATCCGTGTTCTCTTTCAGTTATTTTTCTTGCCAGATTGAAGAAACCTAGTTTCTTCCCATAGGGAATGACAGGACACAGAATAGAAACAGCTTTGTTTCTGGAGAGAGCAGTGTGGGAAGGATGAAATGGGTTTGTCTTTCCAGGACTGAAGGCTTGGGTGTCTGAAGTCTAGAACTCTCTTCCAGGATGGAGAGACCAGTAGCTATTACTAACGTCAGAAAATATGTATGTTCACTGGCCTTCAATCTCCTGTAATTACATATTGTAAAAGGACTATCTGCTACTATTTATGTAGAAGGAAGAGTTTAATTCATTGGCTCAGGTAGGTTCGTTACTCTCCTTTGCTCTTACCAGCTACGTCTGACATGCTGGAGAATGGGACGCAGGTTTTGTTTGTGTTACACTGGGTGTTAGAGAGTGGCTGTCTCCTCTTGCCTCTTCAGTTTCTCCTACAAGGCAAAGGGAGGGCTCTCCCCTTGAACCACTCTGCTCAGTACACAGAGCTGAGATGTAGCCTAGGTTTGAGTATGCAGTTAACTCAGTCTGCAGACAATCAGCACAGACCAGAACCTCTTGAGACTGACCTTGCCTGCCTGAAATATGAATCAGGCTGTGCCTCCCCTAACTCTGTAGTCAGCTTATGGCACCTATGTTCACTTAAAACTTTGCATGTGGCTGAATTAAATGACTACTTTCTTTTTCTCTCAGCTTCTGCAAAATCATCTGTATCCCTTCTCTTTCACCACTGAAGTAAACATTTCACCAGTCAGCATGATGCATTGACAAAAACTGTCCTTACCTTCCCATCCATTATAGTAACAACATCAGGCAAACCACCAATGACTTTACCACGATCTAGAAGTTAAAGAAAAATATGTGGGTCATGTGAAGTTTGGAACTCAAAGTTACTCATTTCTTAATGATTTTATTAACACAGTACCATATTAGTCACAACTTCTGTTTGAAATAATACAGCTTTTGCAATATTTTGTGTTATTTCTAATTAATGTATTTTATGGTTCTCTCAGATTTTTAGAAGAGGTTGTGCTATGGAGTTCTAAGCTGATGGACAGGCTTGAAGATGCTACTAAGCTTGATAGCTTGGGCACAGAGCAAAGCAAAGAGAATGTTTTTAGCATCTTGGTGCTATCTGAGATCAGAGGAAAATCTGTTCTGCCACCGTCTTTGTAAACAGAAGCATTTTTCATTATCAAGGCACATTGTATCTTTGCACCAGAATTCCTGCAGTGACGAGGTTCCCTAGCATCTGTCTCAACATGCTCTGTACCCAACAGTCAGTAGCAGGCTATGTTTTGCTTGACAAGTAGATCCCAACATTTAGTATCATTATTAGCTTTCAATGTCAACACCTCCTTGTTTGACATCCAGAAACTCACCTCACAAAAAGAAGAAAGAAGACATACTGGATCATCACAAGGTATGTAAAACTCACATTCAGTTTGTTTCCATTGGAATTGAAGAGAAATAAACTTACAAATTACTCTTATTATTGCAGTATTCTGCAGTAACAGATGATTTCTGCAATTACAGAACTCCGAAAGCTATGGCAACATATCATGATAGATATCTTAAAGAGAACACTAGACAAGATTGTATGATACGTAAAATAAAATGTAAAATAAACTTACTCTTCTCAGCAAAAGCAGCTGCCCTAAAATTGTTGAGGACAGGAAAAGAAACATAAAATGTTATTAATAAAATGATTAGTGAACTATTTTTTCTGTAAGTTAAGATTATTGTTATAGCATTAAAATGCAAAAAATGTATCACTTACTTGAGTCTCTGGAATTCTGTATAGGCATCATCAAAAGCTGTAACAAAACAGTTGAGAAAATTATTGTTCAAGAACATCATTTGCAAATGGGACTCAGTATAAGCATTTAAACACAACCTAAAGTCTTCAAAAAACAACAATGTTACACAGTAGCAGAATGGAAAACCAAACCCTAGCTGTAAAAGCAGATGTAAGACTAAAAAGATCACAACAGTTATGCAACTAAATTGTATCTAATTTTGACCACAGGCTACCTATTTTTACTACATTCCTCTACTTATTCCTGATTAATTCTATTTAATCTATGAAAGATCACCATATAAATACAATCTTAAAAATATACCTTGCCCAGACAAATCAAGTGTGCGTTTGAATGATTCCTTGTCACCAAAGATTTCAAAGGTGTAGTTCCCCTTATCCTTTTCAGTGGGTTCACAAATCTGCAGCCAGGCAACATCCTCTCCACCTCCAATCTTCATTTTTTCACCAGAAGAAATCTTAGATTCCCTTGAAAAATGAATAAAAATGAGTTTGAACATTCCTTTCATATATATTCTCCATAGGAGATCGACTATAAAAAATTACAAAGGACAATATACTATTTCCAAATTACAAATAAATTGCAACTAGTGAGTGACAATTCATAGGAGATTCTTTTATTTCTAGTGTGGGTATGAAACACGTCAGAAGAATTAGCTTGAACTTTCATTCTGAAAATTAACACCTTCACTCTCTTCTCATTTTTTTTCTCTACAAATGCATAGACATCTGTCTGTGTCTACATGTTCATACATGTCTGAATGTGAACATATTGTATGACTTCAGAGCTCTATACACTCCATGCACAATTCTGTTGAATACATCAGAATAGTAAATTGGAGGAAAAAACCTTCTTTTGATTAGAGGAAAAAAATCTTTACCTCTCATTAACTTCCAAAAATAATTAATGAAACAATGAAAGATTTACATAGAGTTTATTTTTCTTTTTTCCTAATTTAAGAAGAAGGCAAGAAGCAAATTTTTAATTGCAAATAATTAGTAAATATGTCCTCAAAAAAAACCAGTAGCATTCTATCTACTTATCATCAGTTCCTAAACATAAGAAATGCTCTGTTGATTTAGATCAGTGGTTCTCTTGTTCTCCTGCTCCAAAATCTACCCTGAAGAGTGGAAATAGAAGAAGCCATTCAGGGAGAGAATGCAAACCAAGCTACTTCCAATGGCTTGCAAACAAGTTTCTTCTTTCTCACGTTAATTAAATAAATCTTTTTTTACTTCCTTCCTCCCCAAGCCTCTTTAACTGGATTTTTTTAGCAGATAAAGTCAGCATTAGCTTCTCTTTGATCAGTTAACTTATTTGCACAAACAGGGCTGACTTGGCTGCATAGCTAGTTTGATGAAGAAAATCAGTTTTTACTATTTCCCTCTCTGTAAGAGGACTACATTGAATTCAGTGTATCAAAATAGATAACTGAATAGAAACTACAATTTATTACAAAATACAATATTAACCACTGTGCCATAAGTAGATAATCCATTCTGGCTTTAGGTCTTATATTTCCTGCTATGCAGTATAGTGGATAATTCAAAGCTAGATGGAAATTTTCTTGCTATGTTTCATGCTATGCGGACAATGGTTTAAAAAATAGGAAATGTCTAGGCTTTCTTTTTTACAGGGACAATTTGATAGAATGTCATTTGAAAAATCAAGAAATTTCAGGGAGCGGGGAGGATGCTGGTTGGCTGGTTGGTTGGTTGGTTTTAGTATTTGTTTTAGCTTTTACTAACAACTCCAGCATCTAATCATACTATTTATAAATGATTGAAATGTTATTATTTGTTCAAAATCGGTGTTTAATAACACGACATGTAAAACTTTCCATAAAATCAGGAATATTAGCCATTAAACATTCTTTAGTTTTACATTTCTATGAAGTGGATGGTGGAATGGAATAAGTCACCATTAAAACTTTAAACATTAAAACATTAAAGTAAATTTGGTAAAAGCAAAAAAATATCACTCTTCTCCTTTTCATCATATAAATATCACATTTACCGAAAGGAAGAGCAGAACTTACTGACTACAAAGCCTGAGTTATAAGTACAGCTGAGCACCCTCATAGAAGTCTGATTGAGCTCCCTGAGGCTAATGATCACTGTCATTTTTCTCACATCCCTAATTGAGCAGGACAAATGTGCAGCTAAACCATCCTCTTCCTGTCCAGGTCAGAACACTTCACTGTGTGTTATCTTTGGAGGTCATCTAGGAATGTGAAAGTTGAAAATACCTGAGGAGTTTTAAAATCCTTCAAAATCCTTCCTGCATTTTCAAAAAAAAAAAATGAAGGTCTGACATACCAAAGCACTTGGACACTCATTTAACTGTATATATACAGATGAATAAGAAGTACCTCCAAAATCTAAGATTAATGTAACATGAGGGTGAAAAAAGTATCTGGAATTTTATAGCTCAATTCTAGTCATTTTCTCAGCTCTGAGGGCTATTCTCAAAGTATTTTGTATTTCTTTCTCCTCCTCCGTGTGTCATTGAATATGTTTTCAAAGTAGAGGAACATAATTTAAATATTTGGTGATATATAAGTTTGAAAGTTGTTGGTGTTTGCTTTCTTAGTACAGGCTTTTATTAAATGATGAGAGCAGATCCTTGGTATTCATCTGCTCCTGGAGGAGAATTTCATCTATTCATTGAAAAGAGAAACATTAAACACAAAACTATGCTCCAAAACTTCACTGTTTTTGAACTAACTATATAATATAGTGAAAGACAAACAATATAGTGTTGAATAAGAGGTTGAAATACTGTAGGTACTTTTTTGTGGTATTTTTTCCTTTCTTTCATTTTTCTTCCTCCCCAGTGTATGGGCCAGGTATTGGACAAGTCAATATTCTTTTACTGTATCTACCATCTCTGTGAATAGAGGATATAAAGCAATGGAAAGAGAAATTCATTCATGTCCTCCACTTACTACATAAATGCCACAGAATACTAAATAGCAAACCTTAAAGACTGCATTTTTCACAAATAAATTTGAATGAATGCATGAACCTGAAAAAATATTCTCATCTACCTGTGAGACCAGGTGACTTTCATTTCTTCATTGTAGTACTTCATGAAACACTGGAGCCTTATTCCTTCCTCAGTGCAGAGTATCTTCAGTGGAGAAGCTGTCCTACCTACGTAAAATAGAATATGTGCAAATCAAACAGTATAATGGAATGGAAATCAAACGGAGACCTAAAACAGAAATTTCAAGATCTGAGCCATTGCTCTCAAGTACCATAAAAAGACAATGACTCATGCTTCTCAAAGGAGATCTGCTGATTTTTATCAGAAGAAAGTTTAGCATGAATTTATAGTTTTATGATCATATACAAATATTATCACTAGCAAAAATCTCTGTGAAATAATCAGTGAGTCATGTAATTACCATAAAATAATAGTGTTATGAATTTAATAGCATGAAAAATTTATTCGGGTGCATCTCCTGTTCTTTCACTGGAATGACATTTCTTATTCGTGGTAGGATCAGAATCTAGTTCTCTTGGTATCATAAGGCTTACTTACTAATGGGAAGTATAAAGAAAATTATTACTATAACGTTGTCACAGTATCTAAACCAAACAAGCCAGGTGGAATAATACTTTGTTCTCTCTTAATAGTGTCAATTAACAAGGTCAAATGCCTATTCAGAAACTTAATAACATGCCCATAAAAATGTAAGCCTCTTGATTGCTATAGATTTCCCACTTACAATAAAAATTGTCTGCCTCAGGCTCAGATGATTTTAGTATTAAAAAAATGACATGAAAATTCAAGACAGCGTTTACTTACCACTGACTCTGCTCAATGCGAGAATTATATCATCATACACTGGGGAGGAAGAAAAAAGAAAGAAAGGGAAAAAAAAGGTACCATCAAAATCTAATCAGAATATAGCTTTTTTATGTTTAGTTTAATTAAAGTGATATGGGAAATCTTCACATCCTTAGGCAAAGAAAACCATTAGAACTGTAACAGGTGTATAAGACAAATTGGAGACTACCTCTGTACAATATATGAATTCTGTGCTGTGTCAATGAATATATTAAGGAGGAAATTCTTCACTGTGAGGGTGGTAAGTCACTGGAACAGGTTGCTCAGAGAAGTTGTGGATGCCCTCTCCATGGAAGTATTCAAAGCCAGGTTGGATGGGGCTTTGAGCAGCCTGGTCTAGTGGGAGGTGGCCTTGCCCATGGCAGGAGGGTTGGAACAAGATGATCTCTAAGGTCCCTTCCAACTTGAACCATTCTATGATTCTATATCCACTATATGCAGAGTCAGTTATGGGCTATCAAATCTTTGGTTTTGTATACTTCATGCCAGAAACATTAAAAGGTCATAAAAATTTGATAGTCCATATTCAAAGCAGAGTGCAAGTGAAAGAGAAATTAATTGCATTTCTGGAGAAAACAGTTCCCACCTTCACTCTGTAGGACAGCTCTCAGCAAATGTAAACTTCTTGGCAGCAAATGGAATAAACCTGGTATCATATCAGGCTTGATTGATCAGCCCTGACCATAAGATGAAGAACTACACTATCTCCTGTTCATTTCAGCAGTCAGGATAACCCTTTCTTGAAAATCCTACTCTGCTGAACAACAAAATCATTTGAGTGTGTGAGCATATGTATTTCTTTACATTTACAGCTGGGTGCTTTTTCACACTCAATGAATTATAGCTTTACAATTTTACAATCAAAGTAACAGTCAGTTCCCACTGAGTCTCCCACCTCAACATATTTGATACTTCCTGTAGTAGGGTTTTTTGTAAACATTAAAACTTATCAAACTCGATAGAGAAAAAGAGCTCTTTACCAAAGATCCCACATAAAAGGCAGTGTCTGTTTGATTAAAACTTACCTCACTTCTTGCCTGCGAGGGTAATAAGAAATCATAATGCTCAGTGTCACCCCTCTTGCAGTTCAGGCCTCAATATCATAAGAAAGGCACAGAAATACAAAGGAACCCAAATATGTTTGCTAATTTGCCATCTGCAAAGATAGATCTTGAACATCTCTTGAGAGAATGCAGAGATCATTACTTCAATACAGTAAACTGAACGTTACCTTTTCCTGATAATTCCAGAGTAGATACATCATGACCTCTATCATCTGATAGTGTTGCCTTATAAACTCCTTCATCTTTGCGAGACAACTACAAGGAAAGTACAAGGTGTTTACTAACAAAGTTGATAAGAATATATTTGTTTAACCACTTCATGCTTTTCTAAATCAAACAAAACACATTTTACTGCATTCTGGTTAACTAATCTTGCCAGAGATAAGATGGGAAAATATTAATGGCTCATACATGTTCTTTTATGCAACTATACCTGGTCCCTTAGCCTAAAACATAGTTCAAGTTCAGTTCAAATGCCTTAAGAAATGTTTGGGTTTTTTCCTTCCTCTTCTTGTTCCAAAGAGACAAATTAGATTGATCCTTATCAGCAAAAATTAGAAGTAGCTTAGTAAGATGTAACAGAGGGTAACTTCAACCCACATAAAACTTAAAAATGCAATTTTCAACTCACCTGTAGCTATTATTTCTTTGGAGTCACTATGTGTAGAGCAAAGACAATGAATCTATACTCTTTAAAACTTTCCAAGTATCAATTAAGTGGCTTTCTTCAAGCAACCACTATAGTGCACTCCTTAGCCTTGGAGAGCTTACATTCTAAAATCTAACTCAGTGATACTGCTTTAAAAATGGTAGCTTTTGTGTGGGTGTTTTTACTTTATTTAAAACTTAAAGGAAAATATATAAATACTTATATTCAGGTTGAAGGCTGCTTAACTGAATCTTTGATTTATACAAAACTACAAACAAGTAATAATAGGAAAAGTGTCATATAATTAAATGTCAAGTAATGACAGCAATTTAAAATAAGCTGAAATCACCCTCCCCCAAAAAAGTCTGCTCAAGAAAAATGAAGCCACTGGGAAGTCAGTATCCTATTGCAAGTGAAATGAAGGGAATAAATTACAAAAACATGAAGACAATAAATGAATTACATAAAAAAAAATTGAATTGAATGAACATTATGCTGGAAGCAGAAAGACTTGATCCAGGTGAGGTTTCAGCAAATGAGAAAGAAAGTAACTACTCAAGATAAGGCTTCAGACACAAGTTAGGTTATTTTTCTTGCATGAAGATAAATCTGAAGAAGCCATATACCCCAGGAAATTTAGGAAATAAAACTAAGACAACTGTCAAGTGTGGTTGAACAATCTGAAAAATTAAGGAACAATAAGAATAAAAAAGATAGAGTTCACCTATCTAGAATTCTGAAGAAACTTAAGCAAGACGTGCCTGAACTGATAACAAAAATATATACTCTTTTACTATCTGTAACTACTCACTAGCTAATTGAAGGGTAGAAAATATGTCTTTTCTTAAAATGGTTCATAGAAATCATGGTAGCTGGTTTAGTTATCTGCCTGGCAAATCTACTGCACATCAAGCAGAAGCTGTCATTTCTAATCAGTAGGTAATACTGTACCCTGGGAATAGTAAGGTGACATTCTCCCTTCTGCAGATCAGGCATCTCATCAACGTCAATCCCAGAACCATTCCTGTACCACTTGAAAACAGTCTCCTTCTTTGTGTTTGCAATCTGCACAACAGAAAAAGGCATGTAAGCATGGCTATATCCTGATGAAAGATACTGTACTGTACGTAGTCACAAAGGCACTTTCAGCATAAGAAACCATTTTTTTATAACACATGTCAAACAAAGTTAAAAAGAAAAACAAGTCCTACTCAGCAAAATGCTATTCCTCCAGTATTTATTTGCAGCACAGAATTGGTCAGAAATAGGCAGTTTAGAGCTTCAGAGCACTGTCAAATCCTTAAAGCCAATTCTGTCAATCTCTTCCCTTAAACTATTTTGCACACTTGTTATGTGGTTGTAGTTTGTCTAGAGATATCTGTGAGAAATATATTTGAAATTAGAGCCACTGAACTGTCCTCTAGCCTTCTGTGTTTGCCATATGTCTCCAGAGACCCATAACACAGAATCTAGATCCTACGCTGGAAAATATTCAGCCAATTTGCACATTTATCTTGGCTACCTAAGCAAAGTCTTTCAGGGCAGAACCACAAAGAGCAATTGAAGTTACTATTCTGTAAGCATTTCAGACTCCAAAATTGTGAGCTGCACTAGAAATCCTTTTTTCCACTTCATTGTGTCCTACGGGAAATACAAAAACTTGAGGAATCCTACAAATTACAGTCTCTCTCAATACAAAGGAATTTAACAAAGTGTTGCAAATGCAGAAAAGGTTCTTGAAAGCCAAAATTTTGCTGTAATAGTAGCAGATAATCTGACTAATGCATAAATAGACTACAGCTGTACCTCAGGTACCGCTATAATTTTGAAGTATAAATTGTGTATTAGTGACATAAAATATTGCTGGATGAATGGCACCGAAACATGAATTCAAAGAAGCTAAAAGCTCAGCTCTGATTAGAAACCTTGGCAATGTATTTTATTTTTCTTCTTTTCAGAAATACTGTGGTTTATTTGACATTGTTAACCCCACCATCCCTGCAGAGATCACAGAAATGCAATAGAATATATGTGCCTAGCTTGAATTCCCAGTAAACATGGACAGAATTGGCAAAATGTTTCTTAGTTACTTAAGCAAAACTCTTTGAAAAATAACTAAATAAATGAATACTGGGCAGCCCAGAAGTTAAATCAGTTCTATAATAGATTTCGAGTGGCTTGCTTGGAGGAAAATCACAGAATCACAGAATCACAGAATTGCAGGGGTTGGAAGGGACCTCGAGAGATCATCGAGTCCAACCCCCCTGCCAGAGCAGGTTCCCTACAGCAGGTTGCACAGGTAGGCATCNGAAGGATCACCTCCCTCGACCTGCTGGCAATACTCTTTTTAATGCACCCTAGGATCCCGTTGGCCTTCTTAGCCACCAGGGCACACTGCTGGCTCATGGCCAACCTGTCATCTACCAGGACCCCCAGGTCCCTCTCTGTAGAGCTCCTCTCCAGCAGGTCATCCCCCAGCCTGTACTGGTGCATGCGGTTATTCCTCCCCAGGTGCAAGACTCTACACTTGCTTTTGTTGAACCTCATCAGGTTCCTCTCTGCCCATCTCTCCAGCCTGTCCAGGTCTTGCTGGATGGCAGCACAGCCTTCTGGCGTGTCAGCCACTCCCCCCAGGTTTGTGTCATCAGCAAACTTGCTGAGGGTGGACACTATCCCCTCATCAAGGTCGTTGATGAAGACATTGAACAAGACCGGTTGCACCAAATTCAAAATACATGCACCAATTTCTAAACCTTTTACATTAGTGGAGTCTTGCTCTAGATGAACAGCTCTGCGAAAGCTCTCTATAGAAATGACCAGATAAACAGTAGGAATTTTTTACACTCCCTCCTAGTTCCTAGTAGCTCTTTAAAATCTACTCACACTAATCACATACACTTCTGTTCAACAACCAGTGCGGCTGCTATGTGTCTCTGACAGTATTCGAGATCACAACCTGGCCCAAAGCAATGTCTTACCTGAAAAAATGAGAAGCTTTTTACATTTTCCAGTAACTACAAAGTGGCTATTCTTGTAGTCATATGACATGAGTGGCAATTTTATTTCAACAAAGCCTGAAGGAGCAAGCCTTTAATACTTTTCAAGATTTTTTCATCAAAGGCTGTTAGCATTCAATCTGACAATAAATACACTGAGATTCAGACACATGCAGTTTGCAGGGCCAATGTTTTTTCAGGTCGACATTTACTATGAAAAGTTACCTTTTTTACTGTTTACACTCCAAAAATCTTGCTTTTAACAGATACAGTATAAATAAGGATCAAAGCTATGCAAAAGCAGGTAGCTTCTGAACATTCTGAAATTTAGAATTACTTGAAGAAAAATGATAGTAGACGCTGACACGTAGAGAAAAATAAGCATGTAATAAAAAGAAAATACCATCAAATGGTCATTCAGATGGACAAACGTCCCCGTTATTCAGAGTTTACAATATCAAGAAGACCATCAGAATTAAATGTTAAGTCAATCAAAAGTCAATCAAGTCCAATTCCATAGAAAGGAATTGGTATCAGCGGTAATGTATTTTATTGTCAATGTGTTATTACATAACACAATCCATATTTGTACATTATTATTGTTATGGACCCAGATCATACCATCAGTCTTCCACCCTACACAAGCTTCCAGTTCCCAAAGTCCTCATTTCGCATCAAGGCATTTGAGAAAGTCCTTGCCAAAACTCTCTCTTCCAGGTCACAGTACCTCCTTTGCATTAACCCAGGCTCTTCCAAGAGGTAAAAACACCAATGAAAACTATTTGCACATAGGGGCACAAGACAGAGGCTGGAAGAAACCTGGGCCAGGTGCTAAGCAGCCTGTGCATGCCCAGTCTTCTCTACAGGGAGTCAACTGAGCAGTGTGAATATGAGCCACCCTGAAGGATATGGCCAGAGGAGACAGAGATTGTTCATTGGACATTTTATTACTGCAGATACAGCCCAGGGCAATCACACTTCTAACTTGAATGTCAGGTACCTTGAAGTTAGTGGGACAAATCCACACATCGTTGTTCTACCTCTTCCTATGTATAAATACCAGTTAACTAGGCACAAACAATGGCCTGACCCTAATGGCCAGTTGCACAATAACATTAAAAAGTCAATGGTATAGTTAAAATGATGAGATTGCAGACAGCCCACATCCTAGATTGCATTGACATAAAATGTTCTGACCCTATGAACAAAAGGTACACTGGTGAAAAGCATAGTCGTTCTTCCACAGTGGTATAAACAGGCTTCACAGTCAAAGAAAAGAAGGATAATTTCAGATTAATTTGTAGAGAGTTAACACTAGTATAACTGGTTCAGCAACACAATTCCCCATGTGAATGAAAGGATAGGCAGAGTTCATGCCTGAGGCAAGTGCATGTTGAGATTATGAAGTGCTGCAACTATGCATCTCAGTACCAGCAAAGGTACCACGTTAGCTAATGAGCCTTGTGTGTTAGAATGGGGGCATGCAGAGTGGCAGCTTCATCACCCAGGTCAGTTCTGCTGGGAATAAGTTGAGGTTAAAGGCCTCCTAATTAGTGAGCAGAGAAAAAAAAAAAAGTACATGTAGATTACTTATAATGAGTGATTCAAATTGTTCTAATTAAAAGTCAAAAACTTATTCAAAAGAAATGGAGAAAATGAATACAATAGAGTCTGTGCTGCAGGAACAGGCAACGAAGAAGAGATTGATGATTACTGAATTCAATTAACTTAGTTTGAGGCCTTAGTTGAGGCCTCTAATTAGTCATTCTAGAAAAGACCAATAGAAGTGAAAATACATCAGTTTAGAATGGCATATAAAGACCTTAATAGCAGAATTCTCTGCACATTAGCTTTCAAAAGATTCAAGTGTCATTAGTCAAATATAATAAAAATCCTGTTTTATAACTCTAATTCTAAAAACCCTTGTTGCATGTTTGGCTGCATTTAATTAAATAATATATATATTTGAGGAACCTCTAAATCAGAAAACAGTGAGGAACGTGTTTGTACTGTGACTGCTTTTTGAGAAAGGAAGAAGGACCACTTAGAAGTGACTGTTTTATTCAAATAATTTCATGGCTCACAGTTATTATAAAAGATTAGATTATCCATGCCTTTCCCAATTTTTTTATTTTTATTTTTATGACTACTCCTGTTGCATATTAAGGTTTCAATCTTGCTGTTTTGTTGTTGTTTTAATGAAGACTACTGCTGAAGAATAGTGAGTCAGAAAGCTTGGCTTAAAATGTATCTAAAAAAAATTTCAATTTCATTTTTAAAATATCAAAATCTTTCTTCACATTTTCTTATCTCAGCTATTAAGCAACACATTCTAAAAATTATTTCGAGCATATTTCCTCACCTTACAAGCAAGTAGAACTTCACATTCTTCTGTAACTTCCCAATACAAAAACTCTGAGAAGTGAGGACCTAAGAAACAAAATAGTCATAAAGCGTATGTTGTAAAATGAAGGAAACGGTATCTGACAGATCTAGCAAAAGAAACAAAAAGAATGATAATTACATTCTAAGATCCATACACCAGAATGATCAGAGGGCATTTCTGAACTACCCATGCACAAGGAGAAAAATCCTGCAGTAAGTATTTACTGTATTAACCCGTGTGTCTAAAGTACAGACTAGAAACCTGAGGCACATATCTTTTTGAAGAGTACATCATGTAGCATTCCAAAATGTAAAACAGTGATGCAAACAAGTTTTCTAAATATGTTCATGCCCAATTTCCAAGTAAGCATAGGAAAGAAACAGAATAGTTGCAAACAAGATATTGTATTTGAGAAGGTAGAACTTGATAACAAACGTATTCAGACATGCAATTAAATGTTCAAAGCAAAAATCCCATGCCAGACAATTTCTATCCAAATCATCTGATGTTAAAAAATGTATTAATCTTTACAAGAAGAACAGGAAATATTCTTGTTCCCCACTAAGGTTCTAAATCCAAATATACATGCCCCTAAGAGAATTTACTTATATACATAGTCTTTTTGAAGTTATTGTGGTTACTCTCATCAGTAAATTTATGAGTATGTTTTCATGTTTGTAGGATCAGGGCCCGCAATTGCAATACCCAGATCTGGGAGGTAACAAAGTCCTACACTTTCATTTAGATCACGGAGAACTGAAAGATCTTTTGAGTTATATAATAAACTGTACAAATATATTTAAAAAATAATAATATAACAATTGCAGTACTTATTCAGAGAACCTTACCTAAGCTATTTGGAATAAATTATTCCTAATTATGGTCATTACATTCATCCTAAAAGTCATGTCCTTGCCAAGTAAAAATTACAAACTAGGGCTTGAACTGAATTATTTCAGAATTTCATTGTGACAGAATTCTGAATTAGATATTAAAAACTAGTAGTAATAAATATTGATAAGAAATATTTAATAAACTGTAACCATGTAGCAACTATATAACAAATATACATACATTTGTTCTCTGAAATTTTGCCTGGACAGAATCCACAGGATTAGGTTTTTAATCTTCCTTGTCTGACACTGTGCTGGCAGCTCTTATGTCAATTATAATGAAGGGACAACTTTAAACAAAACACATGCTGAAGTGTTTTGCTGGATCACAGCCCACAACAGGCACTCTTCTCATGAATATTAAGCAAATATAGCCTCTTTTAAGGGTTTCCACTTTATTTCTCTATTTAATAAGAATGATGTCACATTTTGCAAGCATTATATGACAATGTTGGAAAATAAGACCCACAGTCAGCAAGGGTTCAACATACTCTCCAATTGTGCAGTATACTAATCTTCTAATGAAGTCACATGGAAGTTAGGAGCATCTATTATTCACCAGAAATGCATAATTAGCTGCAAAATGGACTTAAAGTCACCAGTCTGCTCTCGTACCTTGCTTCCTGAGAAATTCCTTTCGCTGAAGTTCAGACTCAGCCAATACTGCTTTAAATGCTAAATTTTAGAAGAGGTGAATGAAAAATGAGTTAGCTACAAAAGTACTCAAGAAATAATTGTTTATTTCTTCATCTGAGTCAAAGTTTCAATTTTTCATTGAACTTACAATCTCCAATGAGAACTAATGAAGACTGGTTTTTGGCCTTTCCATCTTGAATCTGTACTGTGTAGGTACCTTCATTGTCGATCGTAAATTTGTCCATCACCATTTCTATAATGCCATTTGAACGGTCACAACTTATCCTATGCCTCTGAAATAAACAGATAATAACTTTAGTATAGTGTTAATTACTTATGATTCCCCACCAGACTAGATGTATTTTGTATCCTCACCTCCACACTTAATCTTTTTCATGTCTTTTTAATTGGAAACTATGAGAACAGGCTTGTGATTGAGTTTACTGTTGTACAACAAGGTCCCAGTGGTGGTGGAAATCTCTGTGTGCTGCTGCGTTTGGAACATTCAAGTCATCATAGTACAGATGTTTTACATTTAAAAATAATAGTTTATTGCGCTATGCATATTTGGACAAGAGCATCTACAGCCAGCCTTTATAGAATCATAGAATCAAAGAAACACTAGGTTGGAAAGGACCTACAAGATCATCTAGTCCATCCGTCCTCCTATCACCATCACTACCCACTAAGCTACTAAACCATATCCCTTAGCACCTCATCCAGATGCTTCTTGAACAGCACCAGGGACAGTGACTCCACCACCTCCCTAGGCAGGCCATTCCAGTGCCT
>WBMW01002169.1:263802-344087 GCA_013396635.1 Penelope pileata | reverse complement strand
CCCCCAGGTCCTTTTCCTCTATTCAGTCTTCAAGCCATTCTGCCCCAAGCCTATAACGTTGCATGGGGTTCTTGTGGCCAAAGTGCAGGACCCGGCACTTGGCCTTATTGAACCTCATCCCATTGACCTCAGCCCAGCTATCCAGCCTATCCAGATCCCTCTGAAGGGCCTCCCTACCCTCAGGCAGATTGACACTTCCTCCCAACTTGGTGTCATCTGCAAACTTACTGAGGGTACACTCAATCCCCTCGTCTAGGTCATCGATAAAGATATTAAACAAGATGGGCCCCAATACCGACCCCTGGGGGACACCACTTTAGCTGCATTACAGCTTCCAGTTCAACAAGGGGTTTTGCTAGTCTGAAACACTATTCTTATCAGAGTCCACAGACAGCTAGAAGTGTTGCTTGTAGATACAGATGTGGAACTCCAAATATGTATCTTGTAAATAAATCCTCAGAACAAATTCAAACCATTATAAACTACTAAATACTTCTGAGACATATGTGGCAGCTTGATACTGGATCTTTTCCCACTTAAAAAAAAAATAGTAAGAAATGTATAATAATTTGCTCATCTTATACTACATATTCTTTCCAGAGATCCCAAAAGTCTAAGACCATGAGGGAGAACAGTAACTTATGGCTTCCCTGTTCAAAACCAACAGAGCTGCCAGGAACTAAAATCATCAAAGTTCTGCAAAAAAGAATTAGAATTCTGTCAGAACATCTAGCTACCTACTAGAGTCCTTGGAGAATAGCCAAAATACCAAATATTGACTTGAATTCAAAATGAAATATGTTTTTCACTGTTTACATGCTTTTTATGTTTGCTTTCTATTAAATATTCTATAAAGATAAGTAATTAGCAGGAATCTTCAAGAAAACAGAAAATTACAAGCAAATATTGGACAATGATTGAAAAATATGTTTTGAATTTTCAGGTACTATTTTAGATACAAACATAATTTCCAAAGCAATATCCTCTTTCACTCGATGAGTATTAACTATGAGGACTGTGCGTCCTACTAACAGTGATGTTTGAATTTCAATTAAAAAATTCCTAAAGCAAAGAAAAAATAATTCTCTGGGACTGATTCCTTAAGTGGAAGAAGCTTTAAATACTGGACTACGATTAGAAAGAATGACCCCACAGATACGTCTTCAGCTTTAAGAGATGACTCCTGGCCAGCTCCCACACAAATGCAGAACTTAATGCAAAGTATGCTCACTCACTTATAGTTGTTTTGGTACATGAAACTACCAGCTGGGGATGACCTGTAAAAGCAATCATCTGAAGGACAGATGCAAGGATGGGCAAATCTGCCACAATTGCATCTATCTGAGATATCTATCTAATAGTGTAAGCATAGTCAACATGGCCAACGTTTATTGCTGTTACTTTCAAATGTACCAGTAGTACAAGCATAAATTATATAAATTTGAATTTGTAAAATATTTTCAGGTTTGTAACTTAAAAACAAAAAAAAAGGAAAAATAGAAGTATCCAACTCTATGTTATAAACAGTAGAATATTACAGAATACATGAAAAAGAAAGTGTCGAAAGTACTGAGAAGACTGAACTGAAAACAGGAAAAATATTGTAAATGCAGTAAATGAAAGAAAATAGAAAGCCAAGGTTCAATATAACAGAGA
Organism: Penelope pileata; assembly: GCA_013396635.1. Taxonomy (NCBI): domain Eukaryota; kingdom Metazoa; phylum Chordata; class Aves; order Galliformes; family Cracidae; genus Penelope; species Penelope pileata. The sequence continues at coordinate 342,431 of WBMW01002169.1, read as the reverse complement.
AAAAAATATATAGACACTAACAATGAGACATAAATCCATTAACAAAAGGCCTTTTCACTCACCACCTTCTTAAAACTAAAAGAACAGGAAAAGAACACATATTACGTGATTGTGAAATGACAAAAAAAAAATGTTGAAACAGATGAAGACAGTAAGACCAGACAACCTTGTCTCCGTTTTGAATTAAATAGGTGAATTAAGGTGATGCCTGCCCTCTTCTAGAAATCACAATAATGAACACTGAGGTTTGGGGATGAAAAGAACTGAGTATACTTCATATGGAAATTATAAGCTCCTAAAAATCAGAAAATTGTTAGGAAGAGATGGTAATCAATTAGACAAGAAAGGAATATGTAAGTGTCAGAGATCTATTTCTCTTGTATAAGACTTTGTGCCAACAGAATTGTTCCAAAACAATTACAGTGCAGTATAACCAAAAATAAGAGCAAGGACTGTTTGCATGAGGAATATTTAACAAAATAGTAACAGGAAACATTTTTTAAAAATATATTATCACTGATGGAAACCCAATTAGACTAATCTAGTTTAAATTTTCATTAGGTAACCGAAGAATGAAGAAAAAGAAAAAAATAATGGAATTAACAAAGCAGTAGCCAACAGTAGCCAGATCAATTAGGATAACTAATGATTATGTAAATGTCATTAAGAGAAGAGAATGAGGTATATCATCTGCCTAAAACAAGCAAAAATGCTTTTATAATTGGACATGCATTTTCCCAAATATAGTATAAAGATATTGTATGAAAAAAAACTTTTACTTAATCAGGAAATTAAGCAGAAAAATTACTTATATAAGAATTGATATATAAGTGAACAAGATAGGCCAGGTAGAGAGAGCTTAAAAAAAGAGAGCTAATAACTGCAGCAATGCAAATTCAAATTCTCACTTATACTCTCTTGCCCACAGAAGTCAAGGACAACATTTGCATTCATTTAATGAGTTCCCAGGAACATTAAATTGAAATTTTCCATAAGCAGAACAAAAAAAAAAAAAAAAAACACACACACACAAGATGTACGTTTTAATCTGATCCTTTATCACCCCTCTAAAAACTTCTGTATTTCTTGCTTTTGGGTAAAGAAAAAATATCAAAAGATTAAAAATGACAGCTGATTAAGTGGGACCCAGTTCATTCCATTTTCATGTTATTTCAAAATCTTACAGAAACTGTTCTCTGGGTAGGACCTAGAAGGAAAGATTTATCATTTTAGCCAGTGTCAAGAATCAGACTACATTTCACCAGCATAACGGTCTATTGAACATGTTCCTGACTTTAGTCCAGTCTCCAGGCAGGTTTTAAAGTGTAATTAGGCTTCTAACTATTGCCATTATGCAGCAAGATGAAGTTCAATGATTTTATGAGCACCATAAATACCAGGCTTTTATGTGACTTTCCACAAAAATATCATCAATCTCCAAAAGCAAATGTCACCTGTGGGTTACTAATTAAAGAGGTGAAATAATGTAGCTCCACTTCAAGACTCTCCCTCTGATGTCAACACTTTCAAAACATATGCAAGCTAAAAATAGCTTATTCTGTTCCACTGAGACCGCCAGGACAAAATACTACCATTTCAATGCATCCTCATCACTAATATTCAGGTTTTCAGATCTAGAGTTTATTCCTTCTTGAAGAAAGAGATACAGAGAAATATTTTGCTCAGAAAGACTTTCTCTTCCGTCAATATGCCAGTAAAGGAAATGCGCATTTCTTTTCTATGATATAAAAATACTGATAAGCTCATCGAGCTAAAAACAGGCTTTGCAACCTCAGGAATAAACTGAACCTTTCAAACTGCTGCACTGCATGTGGATTCCTCATAGGAAAAGATATTTCCAGTGCTGTACTTTATGGTCAGTAAATGAATCATACTCCAGGCCTGCAAGGACATGACCTTGCTTTCTTCTCAGCCCAATCTTTCTCATGTCCTTTGGCATGAAAGATCTTCCTAGAGCTATCAAGCTTATGTCTCTTCTTTCATTTCCACATAGCAAATCAGTAACAATTTAGTGTCTAGGCCAAAACTTAAAATATTAACAATAATTAAAGAAAATGAAAGTGATATGATCTAAAGTTTCTATGCCTATGATTATTGTTGCATTGTCAAATGCCTCCCATGTTATATGTAAAACTACTAGCAGCAGCTTCAGTCTCAGGGAACAGCATGTCTTGCTGGTATGCAGTCAAAAACTGTGGTTTAAAGCAGCTTTTTTGTCTTGAGGACTTTTTCTAAAATATTTGTGCACTACTTTTAATCAGATGCATTTAATTAAGGGCCTAACTTCCCTTTCTCCTTGGGGCTGTTGGTCATCTAGTCCCTCAAACTGAACATGGACTTCTGAGGGTTAAATTTTGATTTTTTTTTAAATGAATAAGCTTACTCTGTAACAAGAACTCTATAGTGTGAATAAGATTCAGGCTAAAGGAACTTTTGACACTTCTCTCAAGCATTATCAGACTGATATTAATAAAGTGGTTTTAAAGAACTACAAAAATAGACTTATTATTAATGCATAAAGTGATATTAAGCAGATTCACAAATATATAGTACTCAGTGTGCACTTACATCACTGTTTTCAACTTCTTTATCATTAATAACAAATCTGAAGGTAGAATCTGGTGATAAGCTTTCAGCTTGAATCCAGAAACGAACTTCACCTTTCTCAAGAACTTCATAAGCTAATTCTGATTTCAGAGGTATTGCTGCAGAAAAGAAAGTAATCAAAAGACAACAATGCATGAATCCTTCTAAGAAAAAGGACTATTGTAGTAAAATATTAGTATCTCTCTATCATTTATGGAATATTGAATATAGAAATAATTCTATGCAGGGAAAAGACATTTAATACCATCTTTGGCTCATTTTTAAATTACTTTCTCAAAGAGAAAACAGAATTTACAATATATAGTTTGCATAGTATTTAAGGAAACAGCTAGAAGAAACCCTTGGTCTATTATCAAAGTTAAACTGCAAAAAGACTTATAAGTAATGACAATTTTTATTCCATGAAAACTAATACACTTCTAAATGAATGGAAAGACACAGAAAGTTGTTTCGTGAAGCTGTCATTGTATCAGAAAGGACCTTTTGGGAACTCCAGTCATTAGTGTGCAATTGTATTTCTTCTGGAAGTACCAAATAGATTCAGGTCTTCAACTTACTTGGATTCTTTATTTCATTGCTTATTGCCATCAAACGTTCCAACTCTGAAATTAAGAAAAATATGTTTTAATTCATTCTGAAAAATACAGTCAGAATACAATTGTCAAAAAGTTACATACGAGCATCAGCAAATAATCAATCTCCTTAAGTCTTATATGTAAAATAAACAACTTCCTTCATAAAATTATGTCTTAAAAAGAAGATTTAAGAAACTTAAAATTCTGATGAATAGATTTAGTGAACTAATTTTTCCTATTTCTTATGATTCGTCCCTGGAGGCATTCAAGGCCTGGCTGGATGGGGCCCTGCATAGTTTGATGTTTTTGGTGGCAATCCTGANATTCTTCCCTGTGAGGGTGGTGAGACACTGGAACAGGTTGCCCAGGGAAGTCGTTGATGCTCCCTCCCTGGAAGTATTCAAAGGCAGGCTGGATGGGGCTTTGGGCAACCTGGTCTAGTGGGAGGTGTCCTTGCCCATGGCAGGGGGGTTGGAACAAGATGATCTCTAAGGTCCCTTCCAACCTGAACCATTCTATGATTCTATGATTCTATGATTCTATGATCTTTATGGTCCCTTCTAACACAAGCCATTCTGTGATTCTATGATTTCATGCATACTTATGCAAGGAATGAAGCCTATTTTAAACTTTTTGTAGGATTTAAACTATGGATGGGAAACAACAGCTTCCTACCAGTGCATAAGGCTCTTTTATCTACTGATCTCCTTTATGACAAAGTATCTGAAAATCTTGTTTCATTATTACAGGAAACAACGATTGCAGACTAGTCTGAAAAAGGTGCAGAAAGATCTATTTAATGCACTGAATCCTCATGAAGACTGTGTGAGAAAATCACAGTGTTAATTTTTCAGACTAACCCTATTTATCATATTCACTACTAATAAAGACTTGGAGTATGACCACCACTAACAATTCCAATTTTACAGATAATGTAAAGACCAGTGGAAATTAGCAAGGATTTATGACATAGTTCAAGATTTAGAAAATAACTGGAGAATTCATAGCATTTCTGAAAGTGGGCAGTGAAATACTGGTTTTCAGTGCTAAGACACAAAACCAGACATTAGCACAGGGATCCAGTAAAAATACAATTTTGAGTGACAGATATGACAAGGGAAGACATGAACTTAATGTGTGTTGGGAATTGCCTTGTCTTGTAAAGAAAAACCTGGGAAGATAGGACTTAAGCTAACAGGACCTGTAAAGAGTTTTCAGACACATACTTCAAAACTAAACAAAAAGGATATTCTCATGATCAAATGCAGGCCTGCCTTTTCCAACAGTATTCATCGGAAATTTCAAAATATTGCAAATTTACCTTCCCTAGAAGAAGCAGATATTGGTAATCACTAAGAGTACACACAAATGGTCCATGTCTTGGAGAATACTTTTTTTTTTTGTAGTTGCACAACAACTTTTTCTCGATACCTACTTTGACTGGTAGTATTGATGTGGATTGTACTTTGATAGAAAACCTGCCTACTATCAGACTCACATTCAGTCTCATTGCTTCTCCTTAAATGTCTTATGAAGAAGGTAGCTGAAGGGATAATCATGCTTAATTTAGGAACCGAACGTCCTCAGACTGTGGACAGGAAAATCTCCAATTTTTTGGAAGGAATAGCCAAGTTCTTCCTTTGCCTTTCACCTCAATACCCCTACATGGTATACCAAAGTCAGACCAAAGCAAATTCATTGCAACTCCAATGAAATAAAATAGCTACAATGAAATAAAGTAAAACAAATATAAGTTTAAGCCAAAGAATAATTGAACATAATATATTTACATGTTGTTAAAGAAACACGCTTTTTCTCAGATTCTTCTCAGCACCGCTGTGCACCTCAGTTTTATTAAATTATATGTAGAACCTCAAGTTCTGTCTCTGTATTTGTTATGTTATGTAAGTCTCCTTGTTAGGCAGCTAATAAAGAGCCAATTATTACAAGGTATGAAAGGCTAGAATGACAAAATACAGTATGTGACATACTATTCAGAGGTTCACAAAGCACTGTAAAAAAGTTTCAGACATTTAACTGACATTTAACTAGAAGATTTAACTGATCTTCTAGTGAAAATGAAACAGATCTTTGCAAATAGCATTATACTCCCAACATAAATAACACAGCTGTAATTGGACTTTATCTTTTTTTGAAATAAAACATTGCCTTAACTCATATCAACTTTCGTTATTATGATAAGAATAAAAATAACTAACCACATGAAGCCTGTAATGAAGTATTTTTCATTTCTCCTTTATGCACAAGAAAGAATGGAAAGTTTGTTTGTTTGTTTTCCTTGGACAGTTTTTGGTTTGGAAAAGGTGGTAAAATGAAGACAGACTTAAGATGGTAAGAACCTTACCTTCTTCATCCATAACAAAGCTGGATGAAACCCCGTCTGTGTCACTAACTGAGATACAGTAAGTTCCTAAGTCCGATTTATCAGGATTCTTGAAGTATAGCTTAGAACTAAAATAATCAATAATGAAGGATATAATTAGTGAGTTTTATCATGTAACAGTAGAAATTCTTAGTACTTTGATACAGACTTGGACAACTTACTGATTTCCTTCTGTCTCAATCTTAAATTTATCAGAATCCTCAATATCCTCATATGATTTTCCCCATGCAAAATGAGATGCATCTGTAGCTTCTTTGCACTCAAAAGCCAGGTAAATATTACCCTCATCATCCACACCTGAAAAGATTTCTTTTGTTCCTGCAAAAAGGGAATCAAAGCAAATGTCAAAGTTGCATTTCTCTTTAGAGTTGCAATTCAGAAATAATAAAAGACTATGCAGATTCAATCTATCTCCACTAAAAGATATTGTTTTACTTGTATGTGTTGAAGCATGTTTGTGTCATATTCTGACTTAGTGTCACATTCTAGCAACATTCTTACTCTACACAAAAATAAAATACTAAAAATAATAAATGCTTTTTGAGAAATAAACCTATAAAATGAAACTGAATATGAGAATTTATAAACAGTGGAAGTAAATTAATTTTATTATCAGTCTTGAAGCTTAAACAGATGTGTTGTACTTTTCACTCATAGCAGTAACACTTCTCTTTATGAGAAGAAAAACTAAAATAATGAATTATCAAAATATTTTCTGCAATAAGTAAAGCAACAAGGCTTGGCAGTACCTCTGTATACTTATTTGTGCTACAATATCAAATCTGATTAAATCCAGTTTTAGGTATTTCAGTATTTCAGAAATAGGGGAAAATAGGGGAAACAAAACAGTTATTGATAAAACAGTTATAAATAAAAACTTACCTGGTCTTGCCTCAACAAGCACTGGTTCAGATACCTCAGATGACTTCCCTACCCCAGCATCATTCACCGCACGAACTTTGAAAATATAGGTATGACCCTCATGTAAATCAGTAACCTTGAACAAGATGAAGAGTAAAGTCAAGAAGTCAAATTAAAAAAAAAGTCTAAGCTCTTTTGTTTAGTTATATGAAAATGTTAGCAGAAGATCAAGTTGAAACCTATATCTTTTTTGCACTCACCTAGATGTTCTTAAAATTCATTTTTGAATTAACACTAACCGCAATGTTTACATGTTACCTTAAAATAGCGCTGTGAAGTAGGTTTTTCATTAGCAGTGATCCAGTCCTCCATATCTACTTCCTTATAGTCCACTAAATATCCAGTAATGGGACTTTTGCCTTCATATACAGGAGCTTTCCACAGAAGAACCAGTGATGTGTTTCTAACCTCACAAACTGTGAGATCATATGCAGGACCTAAAACATTTCAAGTATTTGATAATATGAATGAAAGTTCACTTCAATGTAATAAAGGTTTAAAAACTGTCCCTGAAGACAAGGAAATGTACAATTTTAATTTTTATTTTGACTGCATTTGCTTCCAAATATCTCCTCCTATACAATAATGTGATATTTAGGTATACAGCAATATCTATTTCATGTGGTGAGTGACGTTAGTATTCCGAAGCATGCATTCTTATCTGGATCTCAATAACACCGTTCCAAGGAAAAGTTATTCACCTGGAATATAACTGCAGTTCAAAATTTTTCAAGGAGGAATGAAATGTTCTTGTCTATTATTTAATTCTCTAGCCCCAGTCAAAGTTGCTTCACTGAGCTTAGATCCAGTTTCGTAACATCATCAGGATTTTTACTTTTTCTTGGTATACATCGTTCAGCCTGGTCCAAAACCCACTGATATTAGTGGACTTTGGATCAGGCTTCATGTTCTCCGGCACAAGAGCATTTTTCATTGTGAGATGGATAATGGTAGTCAAGAATAACTTTTGAATAGGAAATCTGCTAGGAGAGCTGTCTACACTAAAAACATCCTGATGCTCCAGGAATGAATGAGTGCTCTTACCTTTGCAGCTATCAAGGAATATTCTTACTGCTATATTTTCCTTTTCCTTCACTTAACTGTTCTGGTACCATTCAGCTTAATTTATAGCATTTATTTTTTACCACACTCTTGATATTTATTTCTATCTGTAGAATATAAAGGCACAATTATATTTGTTTACTACCATAATGACAAACCCTGTGACAGAATACTGCTATTTGGCCAAATAATGTAGCTGGAAGTCTTCTTCTTGTGCTTTAAATTTGGAATAAGGAAATCCTGTGACAGGGATTTTCCATTGTTGTTAGTTTGGTCAACGTCAAAATATTACTTTTCCCTATTGCATGTCATCACGTAAAGCAATTAAAAGTAGAAAAACCATACAAATAAATCTGATTGCCATTCCAGCTTACAGTATGTCAACCTGTGAGGAATTTCTAAGGGCTGAGATTCAGCACATTACAGCAAAAATTGCAAGAGCTTTTCTCAATAGTAGATAAGTACATTTCAGAAAAGTAACAAATGAGAACCTGTTGCAGATCTTATGAGGTTAAATACTAGATTTCTCATGGAAAGACTACAGTTTTCAAGGAACCTAAAATCTTCTCTCAGGGCTCTGTTAAAACCCCAACCTAAACGTCTATATAGCCAGAGATCATCAAGTTTCCACTGGTAGATACACCTACTAGAAATCTATAAAGTAGAAGAAAATGTGTAATGAAATATATTCTACTCTGAAGAGGATGAGACCACAGACGCTTCATTTTTTTAAAGGAATTTAAAATAATTCATTCACTATCAGCACTAACTCACAGGGGCTCACAGATATAACTAGGACCAGAGTTCTGCAGAATGATGAAATAATAATGAGCTTTGGGCACAGAATACATTAGTCACACTGGAAGTCTTGCAAGTTTTGGCCTTTTGAAGGAAACCTATCTTCCATACCAAAATGTGGAAGAATATTTCATTGACACTGAGAGTACATTGCAGTCACATTACATTAGCCTTTGATGCCTTTGGTCAGTCAGGGAAGAGGATCAACCTGTCTCTCACAGTCTTAAATCTCAAGCTTTTCTTTTTGCTATTGCTAAGCTATTGTTTAAAAACTTATTTTAGAAAAGATTTGGGAAATATTTTAACAATTTTGACGATTTGGGGTAACAAGAGGGTTGTTTGTGCTATTTTTTTAAGCAGAAAGAATGCAATACTCTGTTCAGCTGGACTCATAATGAGAACAATGTAATCAGCTAAAGAGCAGAAAGGTCAGATTATTCATTATGAAAATGTGAATTTCACTGTCTTCATTTCCTGAAAGTGCCTTTTATTTAACTTCTTTATATATAATTTAAAATGAAGAATAAAGGATAATCTTCACTGGTTTACACACCAGGCAATTTCACTGATGTTTTCAAAATACTTTAGAGAGCATAAATCACAGATTCTTTCTTTAAGAAAAATAATTATTCCTCTGATTATGCATGTATACTAAATATTACAGAATGATAAGAAAATATTATTAGCACAATGAAAGTTGATGTCAGGAGATGATTAAACATTTTCTTATCAACAGCTTTGCCATGTCTTTGAATCCAGAAGTTAAGGTTTATGAAATCAGAAAAGAATTTAGTTAAAAGCTGTGGAAAACAACTCTCTGACAAGTGGTATTGCAGAAAAGAGTCTTGCCATTAAAAAGAAGTGAATCATAAATTTAATATAATACTGAATCAATTTTTTAAAAGGCAAATAGAAGATTTATAAGCAGGCAAGTAATTGTAGGATGTGTGGAGTTACCATTACTTTGATCAATATTGATAAATCTTTATTTGAAATGTCTCCAATTTGTGTGCTGCCATTCAAGAAAGACATAAAACAATTAGAAAAAGTTCAAAAGAGAAAAAATATATTTATTTAGAGATAGAAGATACATGATCTATGGGGAAACATTGCATGAACTGCTGGCTTTTTTGTTAACTTCAGGGAAAGCTGAGGGGTCGGATAAAGTCTTTAAAACCACAGAAAAGCTGTTGACAAAAGAAAAGGAGTAATGACTTCTTCACATCCTCTGTGAACAGGACGAGGTGTAAACAGCATTAAATTGCAGGAAGAAAGATTCAAGAATATTCGAAAAACATCTGAACTGTTAGTAAAGCAAGGAATAGATCCTGCCCAAAGAACCTGGACTTCCTTCATGGGTAGAAGTCTCTCAGAGAGTATTGAACCAGACTCTGTCAGCAATAAGACATAGTCAGAGGCAGACATAGACTGCAATTATTGTGCTGGGATGACTATATGTTGCCCTGATGAAGAGGGTGAGACGGAGCTCATAGCCCTGGGGCTAAAAAGATGATGGTAATAAAAACATACATTAAAACTGAAGATTTTCTGTTCTGTCATGGACAGTGAAAGAAAGTGATACTCAGCAAGCTAAGCAAAGTCATTCACTTTCCAGGACATCCACTGTCATCAGTGGAGATTTTGGAAGCAACGACAAACTCAACAGGTAGTATGGCAAAAATGTATCAAAAGACGTCAAGCAGAGTCTGACTGGAGTATTACATTGATCATGTTTTAAGGAATTAATAATAAATTTCATCCATGAGAAACTAATAGACTTACCAGGTTCTGGCATAGTCCAGGCTTTACATTTAAAGTGCTCACTGGGATCTGAATGTTGACCTATTCCAACCAGATTTGCAGCAGCAATTTTGAATTCATAGAAGGCATCTTCTGTTAAATCCTCTACCTTTATGGAGAAAACAATTCAACAAATCAAAAGCTGTGATTTATAGTGTTTAAATAAATGAAATATCTAAAAATAAGCATTGTGCCCTTGGCTAATTCATTATCAGGACTAAATGCTGTGCTTGGAGTATCGTCAGGCTCTAAAGTAGAGATTTTACTCTTAAACCAAACATGCTGTAGTGATCTAGGCTGTACTTCCATGTTTCTGCCACATCATCCTAGGAATAGCAGCACTCGATATATTGGCATGAGAGGCTGTAAAAGGTTCAGGGAACCCAGCTAATGAATGGCCACCAACAGATGCTTAGGGGAGAGTGTTCTAAGATAAAATACTTTCCTGCACTATTTATAAGTAATTCACTTTAGCAGGAGTTCAAATGTTTTTTTTGGTCTAGAGAGATCATAGCGGACTGACCAGGGAAGAGAGGAAAACAACAGGAAATTAAAAGGAAAAGCCAATCAATTTAGTTTAGCAGCGTTCTGACATAACTCTAGTAAAGAGTCTCTCTTGGCAATTTTTTTTCTAGCTTGTATGTATCTTTTTCTTAATATCACCTATCATTAAATAATGAGGAAGTAAGCACTGGAAATGGGATGAGCAGAATCCACACTATCCCTCTGCCTGATAAACGAAACCAGACTTGAGTCCGTCTCCACATCACCATCTCAGATTTTGAGGTCAAGGTATGTAATCTATAAAGCAGAAGCTTCTTGACAACCTAAGCACCTCCTTCCTTTATCAGACCACCTCAATACAATAAACAAGGCTTCTGCACTTCAGTCCCCTGGATAACTAACTCAAAGTTATACCTAATCATATATCTTGAGAAAGATGCAGCAGCACTTTTAGTAGAGACACTGAACAGTTTTAAATTTTCATGAATAAATAAACAAACTGTAGCTGTATTCTCTGGGAAAATGTGAGATAAAAAAAGGATTTTAGTGTGATCTATTTTATGCGAACAAACATATGATGGGATGGTGATCTGAGGCAGCATCAGATGCAAGACCAAAGCAATCAAAGTAAGCAAGGAAAAGCCATGCAGTGATACAATTTAGACAGAAGTTCTCAACAATAAATAGCTATATAGTGCAATTTACAAGAAACAACAACAACTCAGCGTGTAAATATGACTTTGAAATCCCAGGTTATTATGGAAAGAATATTTGTGGATTTCCATACAGTTATTTAATCAGAGACGGTTACACTTTAGTGATTTCCTGGTGCTGTACTGTGTATCTGAGGGCTTTGTCTGATTGCAGTGTCATAAAATATTCTGGGCTACTAAAAGCTGTCTTCCTTTTATTTCCCATAAGTATTTCAGATTCCAGTCCATCAAAATAATGTATGAAGATGCACCTTCAGGCAGAAATACAGCTACTAGCAGGATGGAGACTTAATATCAAATTAAACTCAGAATGGTTTCCCTTAGCTTACATTACTCGTGTTCACAAGTGCATTAAAAAATGAAAATATTTGAAGAGCATTGCTTAGCACTGTCCTTTCAAGCCCATTCTATCCACCTTTTTTTCTCACCATCCACGCTCCATCTGCTATGTCAGAGATGCCCATTATAAACTCAGTCACAAGCATACATACATCTGAGTACTGCTGACTGTCTTCCATGCATGAAACATTCTTCCTGAGATCACCTGCAGCATTTTCTACTTTAGTACGTTTCTTCTAGAGACTTACTCATTCTCTGGCATTTACAGAAAATTTGCTTGCTTGAAGAGAAAATTTTAAGAATTATTTGGAGAAAAAAATCCAATTGTTTAACAAGCATCATATTGATTAATTATTTGCTATATCTTATCTTTCTAATCTTTCCTCATGCAAGTTGAGCAGAAATTTCTTCTGTTTAAAAACACTAAAAAAATTATAAGATCTACCATACGTAATTTATTTCAAAATTAAAATCATTGATCTGGTACTCTGGAAAGGAGGATATTAGACGTAATGATAGGTTTATTAATATATTCCCTTTTCCAAGTGCGAGCAAACATTGAGAGAAAGAACAGGGCCCATTACATTTGTTTTCATCCCACCTCCATTTCATCGTCAAGTCTCCAGTTCTACAGACAGCATGGTTATCTGTACTGCTATATGTTGCCATCCTTTCTCTGGATGTTACTAACAGTGGTGATAAATATAGTACTCAGTGAATACAGTTTATGAAGCATTCTATAGCTCATATTCTCCTCTGCGAGAAACGTGCTTCACAAATTTTTCTTCAAAAGTTTCTTCATCTAAATGGCTATATTGTTCTTCCAGTTTCACAGCAACAGATGACTCTGATTTCTGATGTCTCTACCTTAGTTTTTAGGCCTATTACACTCCAAAATACACTATGGGAAGGTTTTTTTGTATTGCATTTAAATAATTTATCTGCATAAAAGTAGAACTCTGCCAAGAGAAAAGAAATAGTACAAAGTAAGTCCAGAAAGTTAAGGATTGAAAAGTACCAACCGTATAAATTGTCCGGGTAATAAGGGAAGAATTGACTTCATGCCAGTTTTGATGGTTAGCTTCCCGTTTATCCATATAATAACCAAGGACTGGAGAACCTCCACTGTACTTTGGTGCTTTCCAGCCAAGGGTCATTGAATGACCATCACAGTTCAGAAGCGTGATACCATGAGGATACGATGGGCAAGCTACAAGGAAATAATCAACATTAATTTTGTCTCCAAACATAAATGTGGAAGCTCCTGTATGAGGTATCTGCCTACTGTGCTCAGGAGTCAGTAAGAAAAAAAAAATCTTCAGTATGGAAATGGTAATGCCAGTGAAAGTGTCTCCAGATTAAATATTATGCTAGAAGATTATTCTAGATAGGATATTAGGAAAAATTCTTCTCTGAAATAGAGGTCAGGCATTGGAACAGGCTGCCCAGGGAGATGGTGAAGTCATTGTCCATGAAGGTGTTCAAAAAACGTGTAGATGTGGCACATGGTTTAGTGGATGTGGTGGTGATGTTTGGACTAGATGATCTTAGAGGTCTTTTCCAATCTTAATGATTTTATGATAAGATTAAAATGGCTCAGAAAACATCTTCCTGCTGAGCCAAATTAGCTGATCAAGTACTTTTGGAATACATTAAGAATCACCTAATAAGAAAAAAAGATAGCTATGAATTTGAACAAAATGAGGTCATATGATTGTCTAATCTATGGCCTTCATGTTTTTTCCTCCTATCCCCATGTTATATGCCTACTTCAGAGAAAGAACAGAAAATATTTAGTCTTTCAGAATTTAGCTTATGTTGAGATTATCTTCATGAGTCTACTGCAACCTGAGGCAAAAGCAGGCAGCTTCCTACGAAAAGAATTGTTTTTCTGAGCTGCTTTTTAGATATATCTCACTAGCAAACACTCTCTCTAGCAAGCAGCAGTTCTGTATTTGCCATCTGTGTATGAAAGTTTCCCAGAAGACATCTTTTTCTTGCCCTGTTGTGCTACAGTCAGTGCAGGCTAAGGTCCTGCCCCTATTGCTCACCTTGTCCCTTTTGTTGAATTGCTAGTATAACTTGAGACGTGTGACTTACCTCACTTAGAAGACAATATGTTAATACAGACATTGATCTTGTAGCTGTGCTAGTGATCAGAATGAAAACAGATACTAATCAGGAAAAAAGGTCTTCTTTTCTTCTAATGTGGTGTGATGCTCAGAGGCCATAAAATATGGCCTTTGCAATTACAACTTCCCTGTAACTAAGCATGAATATAACAAACTCCCATAACTATCATTAAAATATTACTGCAGAAAGATTATTTCCATGCAAAGGTAAGTCACTTATAAACAGTTGAGCTAAATTGCTTCTAAGGCAACTGAAATGGATTAAAGCCATTCACATCCTATAGGTGTTCATAAGATCCATGTGCTCTGTGTTTGGTGACATACTCCATGCAACCCTCATTTGAAAAGCACACAGTGACAAAACAAAAGGTGTGAGTGCATTTATGACATATGGGTGACAGACATAAAAGTGTTTGTGTCCCACCTACCCACATGAGACAAACTTCGTCCTAAAAAAAATTGAATTGGTTTGTCAGTAACATCTCATCCAAAGTTAAGGCATCCTCTAATATCTATTTGGAATTGTAAAACTCTTCAAGGATTATTTCTGACAAGGATGCTTGTTGGTCTACTTCTCTAAGAGGAGAAGGCCATTTTGATGGGGAAAAGTTGTTTCATTTTAAGTATTTCAGTAAGAAACTGAAACTATGTAGAAATGAAAATTGTCCAGATCTGTGTACTTGATGTTCCAAATACTTTTTCAGCCCTCCACTTGCTGAAGGTAGAACCATGGGTTGTTCTCAGTCAGGAATTTTGCTTGCAGGGTACCAGAGGAGGTAGACTTCTCTCTGACCTTGAATAGCCAAAGGCAATTTTCTGTTTGGTCCAGCCACACGGTAATAAAATTTCCTAAAACTCTTCTAAATGGAGCAGATTTCATCCTAAATTGATTTGTACCACTCCAAGCCTCCCAGATGCTACTATCTAATTTAATCAAGATTTACAGTTTCTTTCTTACAGCTGAGGAACTGCAGGAATTCTGGGCATTATAATGAATCTGACTCAATATTTCTAAGACTGTAAGAATACCATTATTTTTTTTTAACATCATCTTTTCTGTGTAGAACAGTCACATGCCAGAGCACAAACTTCAGGGAGGATATGTGTTCCTGGCTGTAAAATATACTGTTGTAGTAAATGAGACCAAAGGAACTGGTTGTTGAAAATATGTAACTCATTAAAGAAACAAGAAGCTGAGTTGCACAGAATTGTACTTACTGAGGGCTGCCTGTACTTTTATAGCCTCCGACTCCTGTGAGTTTTCACTAAATCCTACAGCATTCACAGCTTTCACACGGAAGATGTACTGTTCACCAGTTTCCAAACCATGAACAACAAACCTGGGTTTAAAAAAAAAAAAAAAAAGTATCATTTTTTTTATATATCTTATAGGAACCATTCTGTGCTGTAACATGAAATCTTGGCAACAAAGGCTTCACAAAGGAAAATATTTCCAAGAAGGAAACTGAAATATAATGATATGATTTGGGACAGTATTATTGGATGTGACACTGGAACAGAAGTAACAGAACTCATATAAATTAGCTAGTACTGATCTACTGGGCAGAATCATGCAAACTGTAGTATATTTTGTGTGAGCACTGGCTTGCCAAATTCTAATCTTTTCTAAGGTTACACTATATTTTTCCATTTATTTTCATAGTAACCATCCAAAGAGGCTTTCAGTTATGTTCTGAAGTTCTGGTAAATTATTGCAGCATTAAAATAGTCAGAACTATCCTATTATAGAATGTGTTTGCCATTGAACAAATTAAATGTTTTCTTATTTTTGTGCCTCCTCTATCCCTTTGACCAAGAGTTAGTCTCTACTTTTTCTTTGATCAAATTCCTTGACTGCTTGATCAAAGGATTCAGCAGAATATAGTCACTCAAAATTAATTAGTAACTGACAAAATGTACTGAATAATATGATGTGCTTGTTATATACCCATAAGAAAATATATATTTCACATCTAAACTCAAGAAGGACATTGACATACTGGAATGGGTCCAGCATAGAGCTACCAAGATGATCGAGGGACATCTCTCCTAGGAGAAGAGTGAGCAAGTTCAGACTGTTCCGGCTGGAGAAGAGGAGGCTCAGGGGATCTTATCAATGATATTTATAAATGCCTGAACAGGAGGTGCAAAGAGGACAGAGCTAGCCTCTTTTCAGTGGTGCTCGGTGACAGGACAAAAGGCAATAGGCACAGACTGGAACACAAGAGGTTCCTTCTGGACACCGTGCTCTGAGGGTGATGGAGCACTGGTACAGGTTGACCAGAGAGGCTGTGGAATTTCCTCGTTGGAGATCTGGAAGATTCATGTCCAAAGTAGGGCAACAAAGCTGATGAAGTGTCTGGAACACAACCCTTATGAGAATCAGCCAAGGAAATGGGGATTGTTTAGTCTTGTGAAGATATCCCATGATAACACCATCGCTTAGAACATACACTCAATTAAAACTAACTACAGTTCTCAAATCTCCCCAAAATATGGAAGTATTGTCAATACCTGTTATATTTAATAGGTTTATGGTTACTAGGTTCCCAGTGATTTGATCCCACCACAGAATAGTCGATGTAGTAGCCATACAAATCCTCTTCATGTTTTGGTTTATCCCACTGAACTACAACAGATGTCTTTGTATTCCTTGTGGCCACTACTCGACCAGGTGCAGATGGAACAACTAAGAAAAAGAGAAACATAAGTACTATTATGAAACACATTAAAAAAAAAGAAAAAAAAGTGAAAGTAGACTCAATGCTGAGTCTATAATGCTGTACACTTTTACCATATTTAGTTACTTTAGCTATGACCTTTCCTCCTATGTTAATATTGATATATAATTTATATTTTAGCATATTTGCTTTGCTATAAGTAAGACACTTGTCTGGATACATCTGTATATGTGTTTATAAATTTATTTATTTCCATTTCTTTAGTAACAGTAAATTTAGTCTCAGTAGTTAAGCACCCTACTAGCATGATTTTACATAGGTTTTCTGTAGAGTTAATTATAGGAAAACATATATTGAAGTATCAGTGTAGATAAAGGCATACATGTATGAAAATGCTCTCTCAAATATTCTCTCTCAAATAAGATGTTTATATGTAGTTCCTGTAGCACTACTGCATCAGTAAAAAATACATATAAACTATAAATGTTCAAGATCATGAGAGAAATAGAAAATACAGCTTTCCAATCAACTAATGATAACAATTCAGAAAAAGCCAGCTTTTCAGAACACCTTTAAGCATATGTTTGAATGCTAAGTGTTTAGCTAACCTTAGCTAGATGGATTTCACAGAAGCACAGGAATGTTTGTTGGCAGAGATACTAGGGAGTCATCTATTCCATCCTGTCACCTGGTGAAACTACCACCAACGCTAAGCCAGATCAGTCATAGATTTGCCTGAGTCCTGAAAGCTTCTAACAATGGAGTTTTCACAGCCTTCTAGCATAACCTCTTCTAATATTGCACTGTTGTAACTTTTTCACCAAGAAAGCACTGTCCAGCCTTACCCTAAGTTATGGTGTATGACCTTTGCCTCTTGGTTCCCCATCTGGCAGTGCTGAGAACAGTTTGGCACACTCATCTTTGTAAGCAACCAAAACCCAGCTAACTCATCGTCTCTTCACTGGTTACAGTCTCTAGGACCCTGGCCATCTCGTTGCCATCCACTGGACCCCTCCAGTTCCTCTACACACCTCTAAGCTAAGGGAGCCCAAATTGGAATCTGTACTCCAGGATCAACCTCAGCAGCACTAATCAGAGGTGAATAAAGCTTTCTGCAATCTGTTTTTTATATTATTTTCCTAAAATAGCATAGCACACAGCTCACTTTACACCCAATCAAAGTTCACCATTGATTCATATTCAGCTAAACACCCTGAATGTGCATAGACAGAAGCAGAAACATCAGTATCTAAATGGGAACATAATGCCTTAGTTAGTGATGGCTAACCTAGCCTGTACATCACAAAATATCTATCTGAGCTTTCATAACACAAGAAACAGAGGCAGTGTCAGCCTCTCATAGGTTGAGAGGAATCCAGTATTTGCCTATCAAAGGCATTTTAGTTTCTTCAAATTGATCTATTTCAGAGAACTAGAGCAAGCAAGAAATACAAAATATAAGAAATGTAACATTTTTTTTCCACAGTATAGTACTGTGTAAGTTTTTTTTTATTTTCAGACTGAAAATCTTACACAGTATTTACTGTGTAAGTACACAGCACAGCAGTAAGGCTGTAATATCCAGTGAGATCAGCACCTACCATGAGCAGTTTACGTGTAAATGTCTACAAACATATTCTTAAGCTAGCTTAGAGTCAAAGATCAAGGGCTTAATCCAGTCACCCAAACAAATTCATTTACTACCATTTTAGAGTATCTGAGACTGCTTCATGGAGCTGGCTCAGGAGATACTGAAGACATGCGCCCCTCTGAAGTGGCAAACAGAAAGTATTTCAAAAGGTATCAGATGTCACTAGATGTTGGGTCAGGGCAATCCCAGACATGAGTACAGACTGGGAGAAGAACTCATTGACAGAAGCCCAGCCAAGAAGGACTTGGGGGTTCTGGTGGACAAAAAGCTAAACATGAGCCAGCAGTGTGGAAGGCCAACAGTATTCTGGGCTGCATCTAAGGAGGAGTGGCCAGCAGAGAGAGTTCTCTGAGAGAGAGAGCAAAGAGAGCAGAGAGGCCAGCTGGTTGTTCCCCCTCTGTTCTAT
The DNA here is from genome assembly GCA_013396635.1 of Penelope pileata. Classification (NCBI taxonomy): domain Eukaryota; kingdom Metazoa; phylum Chordata; class Aves; order Galliformes; family Cracidae; genus Penelope; species Penelope pileata. The sequence goes on along the minus strand of WBMW01002169.1, from coordinate 323,817 downwards.
CCTCATCAGGTCCCATCTGGAGTGTGGTGTCCATGTCTGAGGCCCCCAGCACAAGGAAGACATGAAGCTGTTAGAGCAGAGGAGGGCCACAAAGATGACCACAGTGCCGGAGCACCTCTCCTATGAAGAAAGGCTGTTCAGCCTGGAGAAGAGAAGACTTTGGGAACATCTCACTGCAGCCTTTCAGTACTTAAAGCGAGCTTATAAGGAAGATGGTGACCAGCTCTCTATACTCTCTGATAGCAACAGGACAAGGGGGAATTGTTTTAAATTAAAAGGAGAAATTTAGATTAGTTATGAGGAGGAAATTCTTTGTTCAGAGGGTGGTGAGGCACTGGAACAGGCTGCCCAGAGACCTGTAGATGCCCCATCCCTGAAGGCATTTAAGGCCAGGTTGGATGTGGCCCTGGGCAGCCTGATCTGGTGGGTGGCAACCCTGCCCATGGCAGATGAGTTGGAACTAGATGATCTTTAAGGTCTGTTCCAATCCAAGCCATTCTGTGATTCATTGCCTGTTCGAACAATTGAACTGAATCTCTTATCAGTGTTTGGTAGAGTGTTGAGAATAATTCGTCTCACCTCAATGTAAATAACATATGGCTGGTCAGCCAATTTATACATCAGGCTCTCCTCACTCCATTGAGAGGAGAGACATTCAGAACACCTGAAGATGCCTACATGGAGATAGTTAAATTTAGATGTCAATCTCAAATTCAATCAATTTTTATCACTCAATTCAATCATGTCATTTTCAATGGTCAAGAATAACCCTTATGCCCTTTATTTTCTGCTCAAGAGAGAAAATCACCCATAATTAGTGTGTAATGTTCATAGAATCATAGAATCATAGAATGGTTCAGGTTGGAAGAGACCTTAGAGATCATCTTGTTCCAACCCCCCTGCCATGGGCAAGGACACCTCCCACTAGACCAGGTTGCTCAAAGCCCCACCCAACCTGGCTTTGAATACTTCCAGGGAGGGGGCATCCACAACTTCTCTGGGCAGCCTGTTCCAGTGTCTCACCATCCTCACAGTGAAGAATTTCTTCCTTATATCTAGTCTAAATCTACCCTCTTCCAGTTTATAACCACTACCCCTTGTCCTGTCATTATCTATCCTTGTAAAAAGCCCCTCCCCAGCTTTCCTGTAGGCCCCTTCAGGTACTGGAAGGCTGCTATCAGGTCCCCCCGCAGCCTTCTCTTCTCCAGGCTGAAGAGTCCTAACTCACTCAGGCTGCTATCAGGTCCCCCCGCAGCCTTCTCTTCTCCAGGCTGAAGAGTCCTAACTCACTCAGCCTGTCCTCGTAGGGGAGGTGCTCCAGCCCTCTGATCATCCTTGTGGCCCTCCTCCGGACCCGCTCCAACAGCTCCACATCCTTCTTGTGTTGGGGGCCCCAGAACTGGACACAATACTCCAGGTGAGGTCTCACGAGAGCAGAGTAGTTTAGCAGTCCCATGAAGTTGTCTCAGCTACCCTCAGGAATGCCAAAAGGCACTGTGTGCCAGCAACTAAATGAAGTCACGTGTGTCTGATGAATTTTAGCTCAGGTGGTTAACTGCATCTATTAAAGTAATCCTGCAGTTTGTTTTTAAAACAGAATCTTCTGTTTTCAACTATAACAATGATTTATTATAACTTCTTGTATTAACCCCAAAGGGGTAGCCTATTTTCTGTACTAAGTTAAATAAATACAGTATTTTTCTCTCCTACCATAGGGAATGTTGAACAGACTAAATAATTTATATGCATTAATGAAACATCAAATCAAGAATACATAAAAGCAAAAGATTTTACTTTACTTTGTATAGTTAGAGATCAAGCTAAAAGCACTGGGCTGCATTTTTAAAAATTATGGTAAATGCTAAGTCTACATCTGTCAACATCTATTGCACCATGGTGTATCAGATATTCTGATAATTTCTTACACTTCTAGCAAGTGTACTAATAAGTTATGTTCTCTGAAGGTGACAGTTGTAAATACATGAGGCTGTTATTTTTGACCTTTGATAAACTGCAAGAGTAGACCAAATCTTTGAACAACAAGATGAATAACCACTCAATAAATTTTCACTTGTGTGGTTGAATCTGGCCCCAAAATACATACTTCATTATCATTCGGAATGTTACCATTAAATATGAAGATGTATATTCCCCCATCACTAAAATCTACTCATCTGCATGCCACGGAAATTCTGCACAAGCAGTAATTTGCAATTTAGAATACTAGGAAAGAAAAGAAAGACTAACTTATCTAGCTGAAACTGTAGGGAATTAAGTAGTATATAATTATTTGAGCCAGGCAATATAATTATCTAAGTTAGTGATTAACCCATGTTATCTTTTGACAAGCCACATAGGTAGCGCACACTGAGGAATGACTAACTAAAATTCACATAACTTTGTAACAATTATTGTTCTCAGCAAGGAGACTTGTGATCATTACGAAAATTTTGGAAGGTTTCCAAAATTTAACAACTTTATCTTTTTGAAATTCTGCAGTATTGAACACCAATGAATTTGATTACTATCATTGTAATTATACTAATCTAATCATAATGATAGTTGTCGCTTTGTATTTTGTACAATATCAATTGTATTTAATAATAATGTCTTACCAACAGTATCTTGTGGTTGAATAGGTTCTGTGATTTCAGATGGATCACTGATGCCATGCTTGTTTGCTGACAAGACTCGGAAGACATATGATTTTCCTTCGGCAAGGTCAAACACTGCATAGCGAGGAGATTTTACAGCAACTTGTGCATTGACTCTTTGCCAGCTTCCACTTCCAACCATGGACTGAAAAAAAAAAAAAAAGAAAAAAAAGAGCTGCAAATCACTTCTGGGAACTGTTAAAAAGTAAACATATTTCTATATTGCATCCTGTCATTTATTTGTTCATGAACTAAAGGAGGAACATTCTCACATGCCTTGCTTTAGCATATGCAAATTCTCATAGCTTATGCATTCAGTGACTCTACAAGAAAGTTCTGAGTACTTCACTGTCTCCCTGTCTGTCTAGACTTCACTGTATGCACTCTTGTACATACAGCTAACCTTGAGTTAGGGCCATGACTGTCACCTATCATTGGCCCCAAAAGATTGTTCCCAAAGGCCTCATGTCATGCAAAATTCCCTTGAACACCCAAAGGTTCAGTATAAAGCAAGTCCTAATCTAGATTCAGTAGAAAGGTACGGGAGTGTTTACCCACTGCCACATCTTTATGTACTCTGCTGAATAAGGTCACATCCCTAACAGCAGTCACCAAATGAAATAATTACTTTTGAAAATTCTCTGTCATGTTGTTTTTTGAGCTAATTAGCATCATAACTGCACATAGAAGAGAGCCAGCAAACCAGTACTCCGAGAAAATTCTGCTGCCCATTAATCCTCAGATAATGTGTTGACTCAAAACAAAGATTAATTGTGCTGTATTCCAATAATTTTAGTAAAACACAAGTGCCCAGTAAATAGCTTAAATAAAATTGCCTTCCAACACAGAAATGTGTATAAAAATTAAATTTTCATAAATTTTGAGGCAGAGTCCATGAACAAAACCTGATAAACTGCAAAATTCTCAAAGAAAGGATAGCGTTTCACGGGTCCTTGGAAAGTATCCTGTACATAGTGAGGCCTACTATAGATAAATACAAAAAAGTAAGCAGCTGGAGTCTATATATCAAGATCTTTGTCTTAGATACTGAATTCACCTACTGTTCTCAACTGCACAACAGAAATGTAACATTTGTTTTCTTCCTTATTAAGATGGAAAGCATGAACATTATTTTGCTATGTATTTCACTTTTTGACATGAAAAGCATCAATTTTTGCATTTCAATTTCACAGAGTCAAATATTAACATCACATTTTACTCTGTAGTTTAATTCAATTTATCTGTTATAGAATGCTTTAAGAGAAAACTGCTATGCAGCATGGAGAATTCACTTTCATTTTGCGTTTCTTAGATCGTTAAAGAAACTCTTTTTTGTTCCTGAGGACTGTGATTTTTTTATTTGAAATTAATTAGAAATTGTGCTTTTCTAAATTAACAAATGATTGTGCAAAGCAAAAACCAAGCATGCACCTATGAGCCGACTGGGCTATTCATATATATAAGTTACTTATATGCCAAAGAACTTTAAAGCCAAGTATTACTTAGGATAATAAACCTTTTTTTTTTTTCTAATAATAACCTTTTAGTCCAAATTCTCAGTTTCCTTCAGTAAGTCTGGCATTTAATTAAAACTCATTTGTTGCTCACTGCCACTGCAGTACAGTGTTTCTGAAGCTATATAAAGCCTTTTCTGTAAAACATGCAGATACTTATATTTTCTAATTCATTACTACACTGAAATACAACTGAGTGTGTCCACTCAATAGAAATTTACATCTGAGCTTTTTATCTTGATAAGTTCCGTACATTCCAGAAACGAGTAGGTATTTTCAGACCACATCTCATTCACCAGTAGTTATCTGGTATAGAGTTCCCATTTCTCTTTCATCACTATAGGAAAGTGCAGGTAACTAGCTCAGACAGAGACTTCTAAATTATAGGCAGCTGAAGTTAAAATAAATCCTGTACTTTCTGTTGGATTGTGATTGAAAGTATGCTCCTAATAAGAGGTGTTTTTTACTTCTTTTTTTTTCTTTCTTTCTTTTTCTGGAAAACATAGTCAGTGACCAAAACTTCCCTTTCAGTTGAGGTATAATACAGAAAAAAGACTTGATCCAAAATTCTTAATTTATATGCATGAAATTTATTTGTAAGTGTAGATATTTACATCCAGGAACAAGTACAAGGAAGCAATGACATGCTATTTTGTTGCATAAAGAGAAAACAAGATACTTATTTCTGTGGAAATTGTCATCAGTTTTCTTGAATGTAAAAGGCAGAGGGGGAGAAATTATAAACACGCTGAGTTGAAAATCTAACTTGTGAGTGGGCTTCACTTCACACCTCTTATTTCAACACCCAGCCCATAATGGGTGCTGAATATAGTAGAGATGAAGGGCTTTGGAAGCAGAGATATCAAAGTGACTGAGAAAGAAAAGGCAAGATGATAGGCTACAAAAAGTGGGGAAATAAACATCCACAAAATTATTGCCTAAGAAATGATCTTCAAAGAAATGTGCTGAACAGTTGTGAGAAGAAAAGATTTGCATGGTAAGGTCCTAAGAAATTGCTGTCACAATATTCAAGATGGAAACTGAATGTGTCGCAGTTCTATGGATGGTTTCACTGTTTGTGGATCATTAAGAGGAGGCATATGCTAGAGACATCATTCGTAAAAACTAAAAATAGCGTGGCATGTAGGAGTTTTAGAGGTCAGGTACGAGGCCCAATTTACACTGAAGTGATGGGAAAACATTGTAGCAAGGCGGAAAGACTGCAACCTCTGGCTGTATTTCAACATACTTAATTTAGATACTTGGCTGGGGGACAGATGTATCTGAATCTTAGTAGCCTACATGGGAGAAGAACAAATCTGTCCTACTGTGATCACCAGAGTTCCCTACCAAATCCAAAGGAAGAGGAAGGCAACCAAGAAGACTGCCAGGCAACAGTGAACCAGACATCTGCATCTCTACCTGACAGACATCTGCATCTCTACTGGCCTTATAAATAAAGAATAGGCTGGAAATATCAGGCTATACTAGATTGTACATTAAGCCTGCAAAACAAAGAGTGAAAATCAAGCTATGAGTCACTGTTTATTGCTTGCTCTTCTGCACATCTATCATAACATTCCCTTTGATATAGGCAAGGTGCTAACTGGCAGTCTTGCATGTAGGGATGTGAAATCTAAGAGGGCTTTTTTCCGTTAAACTGCTACCTTACACATGTAGTTTGTTCTTATTTTAGGCAGCAGTAAGCAAATTGCACAGGGGTATCCTTTTCCCTGGACCTTGAATTTCTATATTCATTAAATCTCTAACATTCTATTACCAAATCCTGTGAGACTTCAGAAAGTGTTAGTTTCTTTGTTCATTCTCCAGTTCTAAAAATGAGTTTAATGTAATTGCACCTGGCAATGAAACTCCTCATGGTTGAATGCCTCTGTACAGTACAATACCTTCTCAATGAAATACGTCAGCGGCTCCCTGCCACGAGGAACAGGTGGATCCCAGCTGAGCACAACATATGTTTTGCTGGTTTCTGAAGCATGTACATTGGTGGGAGGGCCTGGAATCTGAATATCGCCTGGAAGAGTAATAAACATAGCAAGTATTAAACAGCAGGTTCACCTCAGAGTCAGCTCATGCTACAGCTCATCTTTCTGACCTCCCACCCCCAAGCACAACCTCAGCTACATTATCATCCATGCAGTCCACTTGCTCACTTCAGCTCCATTTTGAGGAATGACGTTTGTTATTTACTTTTTCAGTAAAAGTTAAATATGTTCCTGAAAAGCTGTGCATTTGTCACACATTTTTTGTCTTTGATCACTTTTGAATTACTTTTATCCACTAGGCAGAATGCCTTGGAAAAAAACTCCTCACTATATGCAGATAAGATACACTTTTTGATCAAAGACAGAAGCCCAATGTGTTAATACAAGAATTCAGGCTAGAAGATATCTGCAAGAGAAGTACATGAAGTAGAAACACAGCTTAAGAAGAAGTGGAAAGAAGAAAAGGAAACGACACCTATTAACAGTATAATAATGTGATGGTATTATCAGCCAGTCTACAGCACTTCTAAAAACTGTGTATCAGAGGCATACAAATGTCACCTGCCCTTTGATGGCTCCACCAGTTGGAGGGGCCTAACAAAATCCCTCTCCCCATTGCAGGGCTATCAGGAAGGTGAGGTAGGACCTGTGTGCCTGGTGTCATGCTAGAGGAATTCAGCATGGCCCTTCATGTCCACTATCACCCTCCACAGCATGAGAAGAAGCCAGTTTCCATGCCAGTGGGATTAAAATGCTGTAAAGCAGCACTACATAGCAAAAGCCCAGAGCTATGAAAGAAAGATTCAGGCATAGCTACATGGCTCTGAAGAAGCTTCCTCTAGATAATAGTTCAGAAATAACAATTCAGCGAATACTTGAAAATATTTTAAATTTTATGGCTTACAATTGAGAGAGCAAAAAGTTTTGTTCTTTTAAGGTCAATTTACTCATTTCTCCTATTAGCAGAGAGCATGTTGTCAGAATTTGACAATAAAATAGAAAAAAGTTTTAATAGTAATCTCTAAATTGTGGAAGTGATGTTCTGTTTATAAACATCTCTAGAACCTACAGGGCTCAAAACACACGCTAAAGGTATTTCATCATACCAATTTCCCAGTCAAAGCCAGACCTTTTGAAAGCAAACTGACATATCCAAAGAAAATATATTCTTTCTCAGGTTTTCTAATATTCTATTTCCTACAGATATCCTTTTTCTTTAAGAAAGGCACACGAATCAAATTAGTGTAAGACAAAATTGCTGACTTACAGTCAAGAAAATAATTTTGAGCATTAAAAATAACTATTTGCAACACAATGCATACAGTCAAAAGGCTTCCAACTGGTTTTACATAACTAAATCTCAACATATTTTTTTACATTCTTGAAAAACCCAAATCTGTCATAGTTTCTAATGATACAACGTGATGGTACAGCCCACTTTCTCAGAGTGAGAGGCCACCTTGCAATAAAAAGGAGGTCTCTTTGTGATCTATGAGATCACTTTTTCAAAAGTGTTGTCTAATCTTGCAGATGAAGCTAATGATCTATATGAATCATATTATTTTACTATATTAAAAAATAAATATGAAGAAATCATGAAACAGGAATCCAGATATAATTATTTATACTTGTACCAAATTGGCTGTCTAACCACTCTGATCATACTCAGGCAATCCTGAAAAGAGGAATATGTATTTTGAAGGCAAACAAGAAGCCAGAACAAGACAAACATGTTCTGAACCTATAATGTGATTCTGATTCTATAATATCCACATAAATTCATATAGGATACCATGATCTAAATTGAGAAATTTCATCTGTCCTACCTGTGCACTGGAAAAAGCCTTGAATTTCTAATTTTCCATTCAATTACGTCTATTCTCAGACAGATTTTCTTTTATTGTTTTATTGTTGGGGTTATGGCTTTATAAGCTTACTTTGTTGAAGACACTAGATAGACTTTTTTTTAATCTACTGAGCCATTACAGTTAACATTTTTGACAGTTTAAGTGAAAAGAAGGTCATTATCCAAGCCCCCAAAAAAATCACCACATAGAAACAACCAAAGACGGACGAAATTCAGGCTTTATCTCAAAAGTCGGCAGTAATCTCTCCAGTTTTTCTAAGGAAAACAATGTTTAGTCCATAACCTTAACCTCAATAAAGACATCTCTATTCAGACAAAGATACGTTAATTAAAGAATCGAGATGGATTACATACAGGTATTTTAAGAAAGCAGAAACAACTTGCTTAGGTCATCAACTTCAGCCTTAAAAGCTGTATTTAGCTCCCAGAATAATAGGTAGAAAGGAAATGTGGATGATTAAGTGCGATGTTCAGTTGTTTAAATGAAGTTTAGTAACAGCCAAAGCAAAAAAGTGAGGAGATGCTGTCAGCACATGATACAACTCATGCAGTCAAGAAGGTGATGCTGTCTGTCCTTTTAGACCTTTACTTTCACTTGTGTTCTCTCAGGTTTGCAAGCCAAAATATCTGACTGTATTTATCATTATTAAGTGTTTATTTGCTAGGAGGATTTCTTTTCAAGCTGTTTTAAATTACAACACCAAATTCCTAGGATATAAACAGATGGACTGAAATCACAGAAATGTAACATACCTTCGAGGTCATCTTTACTGATTACAATCTTTCTCCCTTCATCTACATGAAAAGCTGTTAAGGAAAATATTCAGTTAGTTTCTTGAATCTGTTTAATATATTTACAGACTTTGCAAATTACTGTTCATCATCTATTAAAAACCCTGTATACTTCTATTTCCATAACTCTGCTATTAAATCTTTCCACAGATGGAATCAACCCAAAGTCATATATTGCTTCATTCACCTTCATAGGTGAATGAACAAGCAAGACAGTACTATTAAAGATGTGGTAAAATGTAAGAACCATAGTCAGAATAGATTTATTTAATTCTGTCACATGTTGGTAAACAATTGTAGCATGATTTGGACTTTTGCTATAGGAATTAGTCATAAAGCCAATGGAAAGAGCATATTTAGCTCAAATTTTACAAACAACATTGGGACAGTGTTCTGCCATCTTCATAATGAGTTTAATTTCCTTTGCATAAAAGGAGCACAGAAAACAGAAAGTACAAAAATATATGGTGTATAGAATAAGTATAATTCTCAGAGCAAGACAGCTTACTCTGCTCATGGAGAAGCTCTCATAAGGCTCTTCTGCAGACTGCAGTGGCCTTTAGCACAAGACCAGCTTCCAGAAAGAGTTCTTTTATTAGATTGACTTTTTTCTATCCACCAGAAAAGTCAAAATATCAGAACATTGTTCTTTGTAGTAACTTATATTGTGTATATTTAAAGCTAAGCAAAACCAGATATAACTGAGATGGAATCCCCAGGTCCTAAAGAATTATCTGTGTGGACACTGCCATTCCATTTACATCCCCCTCTACCTTGAACTTAGTGAGATATTCATTCAAAGTAAGAAGAAAATGCTGCTCCTTGAGTTAACTAAGCAAACAGAATCTGAAAAGAAACGTAAGATTGAATATTCAACGTGTGTTCTGGCATTGCACAACTTACTTTGTGTTCTTTCCAGGTCAATGGGGTCAAGAGCTGCAACTGGTTCAGTGACTCGAGAAGGCCTGCTAATGCCAGCACTGTTCACTGCTCTCACACGGAATATGTAAGACCGTCCCTCGTAAAGACCAGTCACAGGATACTTGCAGATTTTTACAGGTGCGTCGTTGCACTGAACCCAGTTCTCCAAACCTACTTCACATCTTGGAGTAGCAGAAGACAGCATTTATCAGTGTTGTCCCACAATAAAAATACACCATCCTATACATACCAAGTCAGAATCACAAAAGCCGTCCTCATCAAGCTGAGGGACTAAACTGCATCACTTATTAATGAAAGCCACATATTTTGTAAATGTTCCTCTAAACAGAAAAACAGTTCTCACATAGATTGTATTTATTCATAATGCAATTGCAAAGGTTGTTTTTCATGCATGGTTGTGGGGTTTTTTCGTCCTTGTCAACTCTTTGGCTCCTTTCCATTTAGTTCTCTATCTTGCCATATAAGGCACAAATTATTCACTTTTACTTTTAATACACATCTCTACAGAACATGCTGAAATTGCAACTTTCACCTAATCTTTTCCATCTGTTTCTTGTCATATTTTTAAGCAAGCATGTTTTTCTCTCTGACAATGATTCGGCCACCAAGTACAGGAGTCATCACAAAGCAGGGTAATGTCCTCATACTGGCTCTTTTGTGTGTACACATCTGTTTTCCTCCCACTACCATAAACTTTCATGAAGACTGCCTTTTGCCTCGACAGTAATGGGAAAAACAGGGTCATGATCAAAAGCTACTGGGTGCTGTAGTAATCCAGGCAAAACATCAAAAAGAACAGCTGGCTAGATTACATATAAAATAGATTAAATATTCCTATGATATATGCATTGCTCAAATTGGATAAAACCTGGGGACTCAACCAGTTATAAGTTAATTTCCTCATGCTGACTGCTATTCATAAGCTAACATTTTCTGACAATTGCCAGACAGCGGTCTCTGAACTATTCCAAATTAGAGGGTAGCAAATAGAAATGAACTACAAATGTTACTTTTAAGTGCAGAGCATTATACATTGTGAAATCAATTCAATAATGTTTTTAGCTGACTGTCAGCTTCAAATACTAAAGACCAGACATTCTACCCTGGCTGCAAGGGACAAGCATGCACTTCAGTGGAAGAGAGATGCAAAATAACGATGGGGTTCCCTGATCCTGGGCTGCCTGGACTGAGCTGAAAGCCCAGTAAAGTGCAGAGTATACTGGAAGAGAGAAAGAATTTCCACTGCAATTTAAACTACCAGCTCTCAAGAACCTATGGCTCAAGCCCCTGATATAACACAGTTATTGCCAAAATAAAAAGATAATGTAATAATTCCTGGATTCCAGCTTTTACAGCATACAGATTAAAAAGATTAAATCTAATTCAAGATACCCATGGATTCTGACTTCTATAAATCAAACAGTGCCAGGGCACATTCTCTGATTTGACCACATCCATGCTATTGAACATTTTCGTTATCTGATAAGTGTGGATGCTTACAAATGATTACTGCAAATGGCTCCTGGTCCTTGCTAACTCCCAGAGAGCGCCCAGAATTGCCTGAGAAAACACTAGGTCATCAGGGCTAAAAGAGTGCCAGAAAACATTCTAGCCATTTAGCAAAGTAGGTAACTTACAGTGCCTGGGGTCTGCAAAAAATATATCTAGAGAACATAAGTACTCAAGACTATACTGGCATTTTTATTCTTTAGAATGTATGTTGTTTTGGCAATAAACAAAATTAAATAAATCCCAATGCTTACATACTTGTCAACAAAATATCCAATGACTGGGTTCTGAGTGGTTGTATTTGGTGGTTTCCAGGTAACAATAACATAATCTCTGTTAGCATCATGGCATTTAACATCCATCGGTGCTCCTGGTGCTCCTGCGATCAATGCATCGGCATCTGGATCACAAATAAAATTAAATCAGTTTTGACTGTGAAATTGTCTTAGTTTAGCTGAAATAGAAGTTGCCTTTCTGTGAGGCTGTGTTTTGGTTCTAGAAGAAAAACAAAACTGACGATAACATCTTGGCAGCATCAAACTGAACCAAGGACATTTCAGTCCTCAGCTTCTAGTATTCATCTGCTGGTGAAGGGGCTGGGGGGCACAGGGAGCTGGGAGGGCACAGGAACAGGGCAGCTGACCCAAACTGATGAAAGAGACATTCCATACCATATGACATCCTGTAATAGAAGGAAGGGGAGTTAGGGAGTTAGCCAGGGAGGGGCTGCTGCTCGGTGGTTGGCTGGGCATTGGTCGGTGGGTGGTGAGCCCTTGCTTTGTATATTTGTATATCATCTATTTTTGTGTTTATGTATATATATGTATGTAATTACTGTTATTTCTTTTACTTCCTCTGCTGTCCTAGTAAATAGCTTTTATCCCAACCCATGAGTTCTACTGCATTTTCTCCTGAATCTCTCCCCAGTTCCACTGTGGGGGTGGGGGGTTGAGCAAACAACTGTGTGGGACTTAGCTATCTGCTGGTTCAAACCACTGCAGAAATCTACAACAAAGGAAAAGGAAGATTTTCAGTTCACTCTGCTAGTCTTTTGCATGAATGGGAGACAAAAGTTTCTGTCATACACTAATTTGCTGCGCTAAGGAATCTCTCCACTTGGACAAAAACATTCTGGAAATATTTAAGCATCAAATCTATATTATTTTTCACAGGACCTAAAAGCCCTACTATCCTATGTGTTTTTGATCTTTCCCACTGGAAGCTTTAGCTCAGTTGGTTACTGATCAGAGCAAGGTAATCAGTAACAAACGTAGCTGAGGAAAATAAATCTCTTAGGGAATGAAAATTTTTCAAACTCCTGGTTCATGTCTAAGTCTACTTTTAATATAAAAGTTGGTCCTACAGTATCAACAGGGTTAAGTAATTAATGTAATTCATTAAGATATCCTTGTGTGGCTTCATTTCTGAGGTATAGACCCACATAGACTCCTATAGACCCAAAACTCCTAATGGAGACTCCTAACAGATAGAGTTCTCTTCTTTCAAATAAAGGTTTCCATAACATGAAAACATCCTGTAAAAAGTCCAGATTTATTCTTTTATGGATTTTTTCTGAATTTACCAAGTAAAACTTAAAAGTTTAATTTGAACATAGACCTTGGTGTTTTCCCAAATTTTCCCAAAATACGTGCAAAGAAGCACTGTCACTTTATTTATAACAATCTGCCTGCTGCAAGGATGCCCTCAGACTTTGCTGTTCTTTATGCATGTATCTGGCAACCAAATTTCAAGTATCTCAGAAGAGGAAGCCCTAGGTACTGTGAACATCATTTCCCATATTACAAAGGCAATCAGTTTTGAGGCAACTGGATCACAATCAGGCTGCAATCTCTGTACACATGAAATGAAAAAGGGAAAAGCCAACAAAGGGCACTACAGACTCTGGATAACATAGTTCAAATCTAGGGTTCTGTGCACGTGAATGCATCAGACAAAGTGCAAAGTATGAAAATAACTTCTAGGAAATTCAATATAAATTAGTGAACATTTTTTCATTTCAGTAGTTTCTTTTTTATAAGGTAAATTACTACCTAGAACTAGAAATCTTTACTATATTGTTTCCAGGGAGATCAGGGTGGCTTGTTTAGGATGTATTGCAAAGCTGATGAAACCCATGGGTTAGTCTTGCGAGGAAGATGGATCTCAGCCAATCAAAAAAGCATTTGTGCCCTTCCATTGGACACTTGGGCTGGAAGACACTTCTGCAAGTATGATACGATGTATTTCCAAGACCAGCACAGATCTCCCAAGGTTTAAAATTAGTACAGCTCTAGTGTGGCTTCAGAGTGGCTGCTCCAGTTTGCCGCTGCCAAGCATGCTGTCCAATGTATTTCAGAGAATAACAGTACTGTTCAGACAGTTATTTTCATCGTTTAGTAAATAAAAAAAAGCAAAAGGAAAAACTAAGTCTTGCACAGAGGTGCATGTGAGAGCTCATTCTCCCTTCATTGAGAGCTGTGCATGCAAATATGAGGGCCTTTATTCTATTTTAATACATTTATCTTCCTTTTAGCTATGTCTCTTGTTAAAACTATTTCTTCAATGAGCTAATTTCTTACTTTTCTTCTTCTCTCTGATTATTGAGCTGACTATGACTGGTATGTCAGTGTGAATATTTCTTTCTCCTGTGTCTCCTCCTAAGGCCAGGCACAGAATTTGAAAATGCTTAGCAAGGCTCAGTCCCACTTGGCAACCTCTATAGATAAAACAATCATAGAGAGGACTGTTAACATGCAAGGATGTTTATTTCCTCTCAGAAAAGGATAAAGTTAAGAAAGAAAGAAGCTGCCACTTTACAAGAATGATGCACCTGTTTCTTCAGAAAGAAGCACACTCCTCTTGAAGCTCTCATTCATGTAACGCATCTATGTTGTTTCTAGCATAGACTATTATATAAATCAAATGATTATGAAACACTACGCCACCTTTCTTTTCTGCTTCATTTATGACATATGATATTTCAATAAAATTGCTCTTCTGCTTCTATTTTTAACTTCACTCACAAAAGACGTGAAAACCTTACCTCTGACAAACAGGTACGCACTATATTCCTTCACTCCACCTTTTGTAACCATCCGCAGGGTGTATAAACCTTCATCATCTTTGTTCAGGTGAGTAAAGGACAGAGCTGCCTGGCCTTCTCCAAAATACAGCTTTGTCCACTTGGAGTCCTTTATCAGCACATCTGGAACAGAAAATCTACATTACCACACTGGCCAGAACAATGTCCTAGTGCAGCTCCGTGCTAATCAGAGGTACAAACTACACCAACTTTATACTAACTTCATTCAGGGGGACAGTGCTTTGATGCTATGAAAACTCTACAGAAAGTAAGCTGGGTTTCCCTGAACTTACTTCAACAGTGAATTTTAGAGAATATAAGGTCTCAGTCTACCCTATACAACGTGAACAGGAGAACTTCCATCATTGTCATTCTGAATATGCTGACAGAGAAAAATATCATTCACATTTTGAAAAAAAATTAAATGAAAACCTGCCATACCCTGTAATAGATGCAGGGTGGAACTTTGTTTCATTATTAATAAGTTTTGTTATCGGTTCAGGTCAAATGTCAGATCAGCCAATTTCTTCCCCCAAGTTTAAAAATGAAATTTCTGTTTAATCTGGACTGCTATAAATATACACTAAATTTAAATCCTCAAGGCATATCTGTTGAGCAGTGAATTAAATTAAATTTGAATTTCTCACAGGTGAGAGGTGGTGACCCATGATTAATGCAAATTAATCTGATTGCCTAGTGAAACCTGAGCAAAAGAATGAGGAGGATATTTTATGCTAGCCAAGGGACTTTCTTCACCTCACCTTTTTTAATAACTGATTTGATTATTTTTTATTTTTAACTCCCTAAGACATATTGCATACTGATTTATTCTAATCAATGCAGCATAATTGTGTTTAAAGGAACTAAATACCTAT
Organism: Penelope pileata; assembly: GCA_013396635.1. NCBI lineage: Eukaryota > Metazoa > Chordata > Aves > Galliformes > Cracidae > Penelope > Penelope pileata. Next base: position 308,576 of record WBMW01002169.1, on the reverse strand, counting down.
AAATGCTAATTATTCTATTGCTTAAATACAGATTGGTGGAGATATTCGAACAATCACAAAGGAGTCAGTTTTTCCAGCTACCAGATGAATTGCATAGGAAGGTACAAAAAATGATACATCCAGATGATAAAGCATCTGTAAGACAAACACTACTAATACTTACAGCAAATTATATGATCACCTAAGCACACAGCTCCTGCTTAGTGAGAAGAGTACAAAGTAAATTCAGTCACATTTATTCCCATGAGAACATTAATCATGAGATCCTCGACTAGAAAATCTGCCTGTCCCTTTTCTGTCATGTCCCAGTGGCACTGACACGTTGTGTAGAGAGACATGAAGTACTTTAAATGAAATCAGAAAATGTCTCCACCTAGAATCTTTAACCAATGCATGAGTTCTGTGGAAAATCCTGAAGAAAAAATGAAATTGAGTGACTAGCATCTGTGAATGGCAAGTCACTTATATAGATTCCAAGCTTGAGGAGAACAGTAGACACTCCAGAACAAATATATAGAAATTGTAGGCAATTCTGTATTGCCTGTTAAGGCCAGAATCATCAATTCCCACTGTTTATGTGTACCTTAAACCAGAAATCATGGAAATGGTTGTGTTTGGTAAGAGCAGAAAAACTTCTTTCCTTCACACAAAGACACACCAAATCCCTTAAGAAAACAATAGGTTTCTTTAATGCAATCTAGATGGCTAGCAAGAGAAGCCAAAAAGAAAAGTAAATTTCAGAGGCCAAAAAGGTATCCACTAGTTTTAATATTGAAGGTATTTATGCACCTGTGATCACAGCAATGTTACAATACTAGAGCCTCACTGTCATGATCTAATCTCCAGCACACCAACCTGCTGCTCTACCAGGATTTACCAAAGAAGTAACCTGGGAGAGAGTAGTAATCATCAGAGCCAGTGTGACTCAACCCTCACTTACTGTTTTCAGTATACAAGATACTTTTCCTAAAACATTATTCTGCTGAAAGTTCATATACAGAAGGGGAATTACTATGGGTTGAAGTTTCGCTTCATCAGATATTTTGGTCTGCTTAAATATCAGCTCAGTTCTGCACTCTGTGAATTCTTCTCTGAATTAAATTATTTTTTTTTTGATTACAGTATAAATAACTGCAGAATGCTGCTGCATATCACTTCATAATGTTCATATTACACTAGAGACCAATAACAGAAAATTCCAGCTACCAGCTGAACTCATATCAAGATTGGATATACAATTCTAAAGTATTATCTTGATTTAGTTCTTTCGGTATCTTAAATTGCTCTAAATTGGCCATGAATTATAGACATCATACTCTTGTTTGTTGAATCCCAAACCACTTTAGAGGATTTGATTCACTTGACTTACATGCCCCTAGGAGCCTGGTAGACAACCTCAACAAGCTTCAGTCATGTGAAGCTTACTAATACTGAATAAACACATATTTCTCTTGTGCATAAATATTACAAGTAAATCACATAGATCCATCTCAGGGCTCTAACTGTTATTATCTGATTAATATAAACTGAAAAATCTTAGGAAAAATACAGATTGCCTAAATACAAGAGTAGAATTAAATATTACCTTGAAGAAAAAAGAAAGAAAGAAAGAAAGAAAGCAGAACACTGAAAGCACATAACATTGAACGTATTAGTAATCTTCTCATCATTTATATTTATGCATTGCCTCCAGCCCTCAAGAGATTCAACGTAGGGAATTGTAGCACACAGCAAAGGTTCATGTCTCATGAATTCCTGCTGTATTTGGGAATGAGTTCTCTCAGTTGATACATCTGCTGTAAGAGGTGCAAATCTCTTGAAAATATTGTGATCTATGTACATATCCATTACATATCAAGAGGGAGTTATCTTAGCATCATTAAGGATTAATCTGAAAAGGCCGTAAAATGTTGTTCACCTATGCATAGAGCAACAATAATTCATAGTGGATGAAAACTGGAACAACATGGGGCATTCCTTGAAAATTAGTTGTTCTTCATGGCTGCAGTTCGAAAGAAAAAAAAAAAAAAAAAGAGTTCAGAGATTTGGCACCTTGAGAAACTGGGCCCAGTAGGAGAGAAAGTAAAAGTACCATTGAAAATAACGACTCACCTCACAGTGTACTTACAGCAATTTACAAACCACTGTACACTTATGTGGGAACAGAATCTGGGTTCAAGGACGAGACTTAGATTTTAAGTTATTGACCAAATGAAACAGTCATTTTTATTATTTCCTATTTCCATTTAATAGCAAATTTATTTAAAACTATGATGTATATGAAACAAAAGCTATAACTAGCAGCAACAAAAGACTGTTTGTTTGTTTTCCTAATCTTCAATTTTCTTGACTGCCTTGTTAACCTTATTCCCATTTCCTATTTTATACATCATATTTTGTCCACTATGTAAATTTCTACCAGCTTGTCTGGGACTAGTGCAAATACCAGCACTCGAAGTCCACCAGTCCCAAATGTGGTCCTTCTGGGGAAAGTTCTCACCATTCACAAGAAAATAAGAATATCATTAAAACCTCAGAATATTTACTTCAGAATCCTACACAGAAATTGTAGTTGGTGAGAAATTCTCAGCTAAATATCTATGATAGCCTGCTCTTAGTTAAAATTTATTTGCTTTATGTTTCAAGATCTTTTAGTGGGTTTGGTTTTTTTCAGTATTTCCAGACAAGGCTGTTTCACTTGGCACAGAATGGCTTTTCAGTGACAAAAGAGGAAAAGAAAGCAAGCTACAAACATGGTATATATACAGCAAAGGCCTGCATTTCAGACCTCGTTTCCATAAGTATTTCTGAAATATAAATTAAATATATGTTAATGTAAAGTTCACAATAAATAGGAGAGCAAGATGGAAAGGGAGGCCCACAGCCACACCTCAGTTCTTCAAAAATTCATGTACTCCTTTATGAGTATCCTCCAGCTCAGTGGTCACAGCATTCAATCATAAATCATGTTCAAATCTAGGAAGTGACTTTGGATCTCCACCTAGTCATTCTAACCATTATGTTATTAGGTAATATGAGATTACCTCCTTTGCTATAAATGTGCAGTCAAGAGAAGGTGGACCAAGTCACTTAATTTAAAGAGAGATCAAGTCTATAAATTCTAATTAGAGATGCTTCTCTGTTTTATTCTGAAATTAAACCTGCAAATCTCATGTTCTAAAATGATCAGTGTTTTCTCCAGGATTTTCCAGGTAGCTTCTATTCAATGCACTAACTTACCATCTCTATACCACTCAACACGAGGCCGTAGTCTTTTCAGCTCTGGGGTGACCAATACAGAACACTTGAGGGTCAGTGTTTCACCTTCAGTTGCAAAGGTGACTCCAAATTTCTCCAGAAATTCAACATCAAAGTGTGTGAAGCAAACATCATATGACAGTGGCACTATATGTGAGAAAATGAAAAATATTCTTAAGTAAATTTTGGTTGGTACAAACAGATTACTGTCTAAGCTGAATAGTAAATAGAACTCTTTAGAATACTATATGCTGATCTAGGGACGCAAACGAGAAAAAAAAAAAAAGCATCCAGACAGCTCATATTCCTACAGAATATTTATAAATAAAAAATCAGAAGAAACAAGTTATATTTAATTTTCTCATCTGTGAATATTATTCTGGCTTTTATTAATGATAAGAGTATACAAACTATCTGAGTAAAAATTTTAAAATTGCTTACAGTGGAAGGGCATTATTCCAGCTGGGTAAGGCTCTTCACCCTCTCTGAACCCTGTAAAACACAGACAATAAAGATTCAACAACATGAACATAATAGTTATTTCTTAATTTAATCATGAAATAGGACTTACTTCGCACAATCACAGCACAATTAGTAGATGCCTGCCCATGGACATTTGTTGCAACTGCTGAATAGGTAGCAGAATCATCAAAATCAGCTCTGAGAATGGAAAAGAGGAAAACAGATGATTCTTCACGCAAGTACAAATGCTCTTAATGATCAATATTACAAACCAAGTTGTGTCAATTCTGAGCAAAGTGTATAAAGCTCTCTGCTCACATTGAACAGTACAAGCTGATGAAAGACAACCAAAAAACTGATACTGGTTTTGCTGCAGTTTTATTGTGGATTAGTATCCAGGTTGCACTAACTTGAGCAAACTGGAGATGACCTTTAGAGAATGATCAAAAGGAGACAGCGAGAATATGCCAGTCTGGCTATTCCATTTCTATATGTAACTTCGTTCCTTAATTTGACTTGCCCTTCTGTCACATATTTTAAGTGACATGGAAGAAAAGGATGTGATGCTTGCAGAAATTCATCCCACTATGGCTATTCCCAGCAAATAGGTAAAAAATAAAATAAAATAAAATAAAATTGTTTATGGGCATAAAAGTTTTGGTATGATTTACTTTTTAGTGAGAAAATATATTTATTATGTAAGGAAAATATAATGAAAAACAAAATAAAAATAATTACTTCATGCAAAATAGTGCCCAGTGATGGAATGTCTCACTTACTGCTACATCTTTCCTTGAAGGTGAATTTACAACACTGGATATATGGCTAGTTAAGATGTAAGTCCAAACCTTTTCCTATCTAAAATGTGGTCAGTCACAGTAAGTGTTGCACCAATGGGTATGACATAAAATCAATATTAAGGAAAAGAAAATAACTTTTTATTTGCAAATATATTTGTTATGCAATTACTTGAATTTACAGTTGAAGTAAATTTATCTATGTCTAATAAATATAAATATAACTAACAAGAAACATTAAATTTCAGACTATTTTTTGTTAAAATGCAGATATATGTAGAATGAAATTTCCACAAAAAATGAGAACTTAGTATGGAGGAAGAAACAAGTTTGAAAAAGTTGGAATATTTCATTTTAACATTTCAGAATGAACTTTTCAATTCAATAGTATTTCAGGATTTACATCTCCTTTATTTTTAGAAGCATGCTAAATACTCTGACATGAAATATTCTTATATACTGATTTTGAATAAATAAAGAATTTAATTTGGCCCAAGTCAGTATTTTTTCTTTAATGTTTTTCATTGAAAAATATGTTTATGTCAAAGAAAATTTTCATTTTTTTCTATTTCTTGGAATTTCTATTAGGTTGAGTCATCAGTTAATCATAATGCTGTCTGAAATACATACAATTAAATCCTGCTTCTGTGTAGTTGTGCAGTATTTAATAGAGGCCCCTCAGGAATTTCCGTTGTTGATATACAACATTCTGCACGCATTCATTTAGTTTTCTCTGAGAAGAATGAATGAATTTGTATCGTCTTGACAACTGCCAGATGAAAGGGATGAAATGTGATCAACGGCACAGAGTCCAGTTGGAGGCCTGTAACTAGCGGTGTTCCCCAGCGGTCGGTGCTGGGTCCGGTCTTGTTCAATGTCTTCATCAATGACCTTGATGAGGGGATAGTGTCCACCCTCAGCAAGTTTGCTGATGATACAAAACTGGGAGGAGTGGCTGACACGCCAGAAGGCTGTGCTGCCATCCAGCAAGACCTGGACAGGCTGGAGAGATGGGCAGAGAGGAACCTGATGAGGTTCAACAAAAGCAAGTGTAGAGTCTTGCACCTGGGGAGGAATAACCGCATGCAGCAGTACAGGCTGGGGNAAAGAGTCCAGCGGAGGGCCACAAAGATGATAAAGGGCCTGGAGCATCTCCCTTATGAGGAGAGGCTCAGTAATCTGGGTCTGTTCAGCCTGGAGAAAAGAAGGCTGAGAGGGGACCTGATCAATGTTCATAAATATCGTAGGTGCTGGAGGCCAATGGATGTGGGGAATCTCCTTTCAGTGGTCAGTGGGGACAGGACAAGGGGCAATGGCCTTAAGCTGGAGCACAGGAAGTTCCGCACCAACATGCGGAAGAACTTCTTCACGGTGCGGGTGACGGAGCACTGGAACAGGCTGCCCAGGGAGGTTGTGGAGTCTCCTTCCCTGGAGATATTCAAGACCCTCCTGGACGCCTACCTGTGCAACCTGCTGTAGGGAACCTGCTCTGGCAGGGGGGTTGGACTCGATGATTTCTCAAGGTCCCTTCCAACCCCTGCAATTCTGTGATTCTGTGATTCTGTGAAATTATGGTTGTACTTGTCTTCTAAGAGGTCATGTATCCCAGGTGTGAAAGAAGAAAGAATATGTAAAAGTGTTTGATGTAAATTGCATAACAGGATGTCAATTTGGGGCCATGCAGCACTCATGACAGGCACATCAGACACCTTTTTTTCAGCTCTTACATATATCTGGACAGTGTCACATCACAAAAATGATACTATCTGTACCGTGATGCCTAAAATACAACTTGATGAAAGCTCTATTAAACTGTGATTTACCCCTTTATACATGCAGGAGTAACAGCTCCTTCTAGAGGCAAATCCTCAGCCACACATTTCACAAAACAACGCAGCAAAATACCAAGTCTATCATACAATTATCAGAGCCAGCGGAGTGTCTGTTAAGATTAGCCCACTTATCCAGCCCGTTAGAACTCTGCTAGAGGCTGGACATGCAAAGTAAGCCTGAAAAATGCTAAAGAAGAATTGAAATACTAGGCTAAAGATTATTCAACATTTTGGATTTTTCAGAAATGATTGTAAGTATCATGAAATGATACTTTTCAGAAATGATTATAAGTATCTTGGTTGCGGGAGGCAAATGGAGGTGGGGAACCTCTTTTTGGTGGTCAGTGGGGACAGGACAAGGGGCAATGGCCTTAAGCTGGAGCACAGGAAGTTCCGCACCAACATGCGGAAGAACTTCTTCACAGTGCGGGTGACGGAGCACTGGAACAGGCTGCCCGGGGAGGTTGTGGAGTCTCCTTCCCTGGAGATATTCAAGACCCGCCTGGACGCCTACCTGTGCAACCTGCTGTAGGGAACCTGCTCTGGCAGGGGGGTTGGACTCGATGATCTCTTGAGGTCCCTTCCAACCCCTGCAATTCTGTGATTCTGTGATTCTGTAAAAATATCAATACCTGTTTACAAATGTACATAAAGCTTAACTGATTCTGTACTTGCCTGAAAGCTGTTGGAGTTGTTGACATTAGCTTCTTAATAACAAGAACAATTTTTTTACTATCCCAGTTTCACAATATTAAAATTTGCATGATAAAATCCAAAAGGTAAAACTGTAGTACAGGCTTTTTTCCTAAGTTATGCTTTAATATCTCTATGCAGAAATGTACATAACTTACACACTTTTCACAGCTTAGAACAGTGCCTTGCTATAATGAAACAAGCTAACCACAAATGAGGCATCTCAAAAGCTTTTTACAATGGGCATGATAGAATTGACTGTAGTGGAACTCTAAGGTGAACTCTGCACTACATCTCTATTTTAGAGGAAATATATATGGTACATAGTATACAGTATATATAATAAGATATACAGTGTTAGGGAGTGAACGCTGAAACTGGATCTGGATTACTCTGCTAGAACAGCCCTTGGCATGCCTTGGTGTGTGACAGCTCCCAAAAAACACTGCTAGATGCAGCTCAGGAGATAGCAGGGGACCTTTCTCAGAAAGCAGCCTGGATGTAGTTGCCCACTCCTGGAGTATAAGAGGATTAGCAGCGTGGCTGTAGTCTGCTGCACGACAGGGGGCCACTGTGGCAGAGGATGTGTTTAGTTTACTATTGCAGGACAGCAATTCCTAGTCACTGGTGGCAGCAATATGCCATAGCATACTCTGCAGTCCTTGTCCCCAAATGCATGCCCTGTCCTCCAGACCACTGTCCAGACCCCTCATCACCCTGCCTGGAGACCTATGGAAGTGCACTGGGTCTTCCTCCAGCCAACATGTCCAGGCTTCTCCAGGACAGTGCACACTTCCATTTGGCAGGGCACATGCTGGGGGAGCCATGCTGCAGGGGCAGTCCCCAGGTGGACACAAGTCAGACAGCTCACAGCACCCACACTGTAATTGAGTGATGGAAGGCTGCGCCAGTACTGCTGTACTGAGCTGCTCCCTTTCATAAACAAAGCACTACTTTATGCTTTTCTCAAATACTACTTAGCTGCTCTTCAGCATTTTGTTGTTACAGAGTGTTGACAAAAGGGTAAAATAACAGCGTATCTACAGTTAGGTTAATTCTGTTCAACCATAACTTTAAAATAGTCAGCTCTCAGTGTCAGCTTCATTTTCCATCAAAACACCAGATAAAACAATCAACAGGAATTAGTTTCTGTAAGAATTACTCGGGACTCAGAATTGGAAACATAATTTATAATTAACCACAAGGAGACATAAAAATAACTCAGAAACTAGAAATGTATTCTGAGCAAATGTGAGGCCACAGTCTGCTGATCACTCAAAGCACCAGAAATTTAGAAAATGAGGAAACAGAATGGCAGATATCTGATAAACTTTTCAAATGGATACATAGCTATGTTGTTCTCAGTACCCTTCCCATAACTTTGCTCTCTCATAAGGAAAAGCAAAATGCATCTTCTGATGCATTTTGGGTTTCCAAGATAGAGGTAACAGAATATAATCACAAAAATCTCAAGAAAAGTCAAAAGATTCACTTAAGGATTGTTCCTTTAGCCCAACCAGCTCAATGTCTCAAAGCATCTATTTGACAGATGTTGTCTAGATTAGCGATGGTGTGACAACTAATTTTATCAGAGGGTACAAAAAAAAGAAGAAATGTCTGACCCACTGACTGACCATGCTTTTTTTTTTTTACGATATGTTTTTGGTTTATGGTGAGAAACAAGGTACTTATTATTATGAACATACAGGTAACAATTCCCCAATCCAAGTGCATTAAGAGATCCTAACAATTCTACCCATTTTCTGGAGGCCACTGCTCTGAAAAGATTTTATAGTTTTTGTTATGATCTCTAAGCTGACTCACCAGGGGATAAGCCAAGCCATCTTAGATATCCCAATACTGAGTGGCCTGCCTTTAAACCTGACAGTGGAAATGTATGAGGTTAACACATTAGTGCTTCACAGCACATTGGTTTAATGCACACTCTCAAAAAAGTTGAACGGGATGGCAAAGTACATCAAGTCCTAATTCTCCTTCGGTGCTGGATAATACTCAGATCGAGAATTATCCTAGAAACTGCTTCCCTCTATGCTAAAAAAAAAAAATAGATTTCCTAAATACACTGTAAAGTGCATTGAGTCAAGATCATTTAGACATGGTATTTGAAGTACCCAGGAGGAGAGGTGTGGTCCGTCCAACAGTTATTCTTGTGTTGTGATGGAGAACGTATTTTCCAACCTTTACAAAGGTCAGATAAAATATGCATAGAGTACATTTAGAAAGCATGAAGTGTGAGGACAGAACTGTATCTGTCCCAAGGTACTAATACTTTTGGTAAAAATTAAATTGCCCTGAATCCACACAAGGTTCTTTAGTTCTAATGTTTGTGTGGGGAATATTCCCCAGACAGATACAACTGTTTAAAATGCATGCATTCATCTCTCTGCCTCATGTACATTTAAATACAGGAGTTGAGAGTAAGATAACATTTTTGCCTGAATTAGAACACAACTGAGTGCACGTCAAGAGGAGCAAGCATAACATAGTAAATTACAAGAGTTAAAATTGCCTTCTTTGAATTCAAATGATAAAATGTTCAGTGTTATGTCTATATGACACCAAAATGCCGAAATACTCTGCAGGATCACCATCTCATAATCTGATTCTACAGTCAGACTGAATCTGATTGATTCTTTTTGTTTGGTTGTTTTTTGCTTTTATTGAACTGGGGACCTCTCTTTTGATGCTGCCACCTCCTCAAGCCCATCTCAGTGGCCCCCAACTACAGTAGCTTATAGAGGACAGGTCAGAAGATCACAGATCATTTCATTTAGGGGATGTTGTTTGCATTTCAGCAAGGAAAAAAGAACAGAAGCATACCATACCTGCTGCCTATTCACACACTGGCACTGCATATCTGCAAAGCCCCAGGACCTGCAGTTTATCATCACACAATCAACCCTACACTGCTTCAAGGCTCTGCCTCCTAAATTGGAGGAGTGCCTTTGCCGCAGTGCCTGTACTCTGTCCCACTTCCACTCACAGCAGGCGGGAGGGCAGGCCTCACTCTCTGTATTTCCAGATTATACCATTTCAAGCCTTTTGTTCCTAATCAAACTAAAATAGCACAGCACAGTGTCATTTGTTAAATGAGAATAGTTAGAAAAGAAGGTTAATTTAATTTTTAAACTATTTTTTTTTAAAGCAATGCTGACAGTGCTTAGGAGCTGAGCAGTTGATTAGGGGCTAGCTCTGCCTTCTGGTAGCAGGTACTATACTGCACTCTGCTGGCCTTGCTACATGTTTTTGCTGACGCAACCACAAACTCTTCCTTGCTGCAGTAAGTGTTTTTAAGCAGTGACTTACTCAAATAGGAAAGAGATAAAGCCCTAATAAAAGATAAAACACTGCTAAACTGAGCATTGTACAAGTGGCAGTGTGCAAGTCCATCACACTAACAGAGCTCTGGAAAATCAAACTTCCTTCTTTGCTTATCTGTTCTCCATCAGCTCACCTCCCTGCTCACTGCTAGGGTTCAGGAACACCTGGAGCATGCTGCTGTCCTCCCTATGCCTCAGTCACCACATCAGTATACATACTATAGATCTTCATGGTTGCATAAAGCCAAGTGATTCATTTAAGGAGCAACATGACTTTCATATCAGTGAAAGAACTATAATGCATCATAGAAAAACAATTAAAAAAAAAAAGTAAACAGACAAAAAAACCGCTGTGCCTAATCAAGGAGCACCAACTAAGAAATTCTAAATGTTAGAATTTTAAGTACTGAGATATATATATATACACACACATAAAGTATTTTCAGCCGTGAGATAAAGTAACAGGGTATACTCATCTTGACTACCTCCCATAGAGAAATCTTTTCCTGGATTATATGCCTATCTGTAGTTAAACTAGGTGGGATAAAGAAATACATGTTAAACAAGCCCTCACATTTTCAGACATGTATCAACCACTTCAACTACAACTAGATTTCCCTGAAATAATTAACAGAATCACAGAATCACAAATTCACACACAAATTCCTTTTGTTCTCCTCCAGATCATTATGTGAGATAAGATGAAAGATGAAATGAACCACTTCCAGCACAGGCTGGCAATGTCTCTTCTCCCTGTAACAGTGAGATGTTCAAAAATTATAATGAAAGCTCCATATCTCTTATCTTTACTGCACAGGGGAGATCTGGAGCCCAGGCTCCCAACTAAGGAAGCCTGAAAGGAGCAAGAGAGTGGAACTATGTGGTAATGATAGCACTGAACGAATGCAGAAAATGTGGTAAAGTTAGCACTAAGCATCATAAAAATATGAGACAGAAATGAAAATGATCTGAAATACGCTTATGGGCCCTGGAAGACAGCAAATGGGAGGGATGAAATTGTGTCCAGTTACTACTTTAAGTTGACAAGGTGACGTCCTGGTTTTGGTGCCTCAAGAATTTTTCCACTGGGATCAAGGAATACTCATAGGAATAAATATCACACTTGCATCAGAAGGAAAAGTTCACTCCGTAAGCTTCCCTGAAGCACTAAAAAGGTAGCCAAGAAATTCCAAGGCCGTTCTGAGTGGCTGTGGATCAGATGACACTCAACTCAGCACTTCGGTATGAACAGCTGAGAAGAGCGGAGAAGTGGATAGGTAGAAAATCCAAACTGTTCTACTTCTAGGAAAAAAATAATGCTTGAAACATGCATGTATAAAGATATTTACAGATATGTTGATACATGTTTATACTCAAAATTTTAAAAATATATATTAACAAAATACATATAATTTCATTGTCTAATACTAGTAATGGAAAATTGCCAAAACATCCTTCCATTTCCTGCAAACTGATTTTCCAGCTCCTGGGAAGCACTAAACTGCTGATGGTCAAGTTTTGAAATAAAAAATTAGTAATAAAAATTTGTATTTATGTTTAGATATTTTTATTTAATAAACTGTACAAATCAATGGTAAATAAATTATAGCTCTGGGTCTATAGTCCCCTGATGTTCTTTTAAGTGAAGAAGGGAGACCACACTTATGCATCTTTAGCTGGTTAAAAGACATCACTGCCAGACAGAATGGAAGAGGAACAGAGCAACTGTCTCTGAAGACAGCAGCTTGGGTGAACATGAGGGACCATGTATGTATGCATACAGATCTGTGCCTAATAAACACTGGATGACAATGGGTGGGTGAGAAAACCTATGTGGGTGCCAGTAAATGACTCTAAGGTATATCTGAATAAGTATGGCTCTATCTGAGCAATCCCAAAGCTAGTTGTGAATGGTGTCTACATGATTGATAACCAGTATAGGAAAGACAAAAAGTCACCATGGAGTTGTAAGACCCCTTCAGCCTGATGGCTACAGGTGCTCAGAAAGCAACATCCACACTGATTCGTACTTCCTCAAAAAGCCATTGACTGCCAAAAAGTCACAAAAGCAAACTATGCTACGTATCCAGTGTCAGGACTCACCAAGCAGTAGCTTATTAACACTAATCAACTGAGATAAACACAAGCACAGTCATTTATTTGCAGGAAGTCACCTAAGTTTCATCTATCACTCACTGTCACACACATGCAGACAGAGGAGCACTTTCCTCTGCAAGGGAGAGGACTGCAGGAGGGCAACTTGCTTTTGTCTTTTAACTTCCTGCTCTCACCTCCGAAAGTAATGCTGGTGGGATAAAAACCTGCTGTGTTGAGACATCTTGCAGATGCAGGGAGCAGTCAGCGAATTACTAATGTCCTAGTTGTTGAAGACTGTGACTATCTTAGAGGTACTACTACTCCTTGGGAAATATCCCTTAAGGAGCAACAACGGAGTAGTTCTGGCTGAGAGCTTCTGTACAGAAATATGCTTCTCCTGTCCTGAGCTATGGAAAGGTAAAGAGTCAAGATGGACTTCATTTCAGGAACACAAACAAGTAGTCCTTCTCAAAAGTAGAAGGAATTAGGCAGTTATTTACTAAAACCACAAGGCTGTGCTCAGTACTGCTGACTAGTGAAGATAGAGTAGAAGATTAAACATCTGGCTAGACAAGTGCTGGCCACAAATATTCCAACTGTTTGACCATAGCTGATACTCATGTTCTGGAGAAATTTAAAAGGTCTTTTTTGTGCCTCTTCTCTAGATATTAACTTTAATTTTGAATATCACTGTTATGTCCTCATTTTAATCTGGGATTTACATTTTAAAAAAGAACTGGTACTGTGTCATAGGCAACAGGCAATATTTCAGTTGTTTAGGACAGCCTGGTACAAGTGTCAGTTTTAGGAAGCCGCTTTACACAGGCGTTTTCTGTACTGCAAGATTAACATAATTTTGAAAAACAAAATGGATAAAATAATTCTTTTTCTGTAAGTTAACGCTTCCTTAGTTTTCGGAGAACAAACAAATGGAGATCAAAAGGAAACGGATTTTACCATATAATAAAACAAAAACTGATGATTGGGTATTTTTGCCATGATCAGTTGAATTTCTACTTAACTTAAAGAGCTTCATCATAACAAGAATGTAAAATATACAGACAGTTTTCCCCTTTGACTGCCAAGAAAACAAAATTCTAATAAAAAAAGGAACTACTACTTTGAACTACTTGCCTCCATTTTACTATCTTCTTGTAGATTGCCAGAGCTAAACAATTGAAATATTTAATTTTTCATTTTCAATTCATTTTCATGACCAGCTACTTAACGAACCTTCTCTAGCCTAAATGTGAGAGAAGTGTGTTGAGTTTGCACAGAGTATAAAAATCTATTGTATTTCTCAGAATAATCTACCTGTTTATATGCAACACATGCACTCCGTATTTGCTTTCAACACTGTACTTTGCTGGATCACTTGCAGGGGTAATCAGTTCCTCATTTTTGTACCTGACAATCAAGAAAAGAACTAATTAATAGCAGCTTCTATTCATTGCAATAATTCAGTTGATTTTTACATACAAGTACCATTTGTAATAATCTGAGTACTCTATACATTTTCTCTAGCTGTGTATTTTCCAATATTATATAGATAATTGCAATTAATTAATTATAATTATAATTAATTATATAGATACATTGGGTTCTGAAAGTGAAGGAGGACCATCACTGCAGCAGAAAGTGGAAAGGAATGCACCCAAACCAGAAGAGGTGGCAACAGAGAAAAAATAGGATGGGACTTGAACTTTCCAGTCCACTAGCCCTGACACAAGATGGTAAGCAAACTTTGTCTCTGATCACAGTAAAGCACTTCAGCTCAAAAAACAGAAACAGCAACTAATATCTAACTAATATCTAATCTAACATCTAACTAATCTAACAGGGTTAGATATTCACATTCTAGTCTGTAGCTCTCCCATGTACTGGATAACACTTACCTAGACAGGAGAGCAGGTGCAGGGACATTACATTAATGTCCACCACAACAGAGGCTGACACAAAGCAAACACACAGTCCACGGCAATTGCCCATGACAACAATGGTGCCATGCAAGTTCACCTGAGCCTAGCAAATAGCCTGTGAACTTTGCATATTGTGCCATGTTTTAATTCATCTTTGGGTAAATGAATGACCAAAATGACTGGAATGCCTTCCATAGTCTGTCTTCTGAAAACCTCAGGTTTGCTTCTCACACTGCACGGGGCCATTCAACAAGCTTTTCTTCCACTCTTTCCACTGCAGTATCAAGTGCTATGATACAGCACATATATGAGGATTAAGTGTTTTTAACATGGCCATTAAGTATGTGACGCTTATCAGTTATGCCATAACTTCTAAATGGAAAATCTTAACAACATTTTCAGTGGCCTGGATAAAGGCCAGTCTCTTACCATTGTACAACAGGGGTGGGAAATCCTTGTACAGTGAAGCAAAGACGCACAGACATCTTCTCCCAGACTGTGTGAGACCTCAGGCGCACTAGGATTTCAGGAGCTCGACTTACTTTTTCTTCAACAACATGCCTTTCCAGAGCCATATTTTCTTCTACCTGTTAAACAAAGGAAAACAATAAGAGAAGGCAAAGAGCAGAAGCATTTAGCACCAGACTCAAATGGGCTAGAAGATTTAGTCTTAAATCCACAACATAAAAAGATGCTAAGTCACTACTGATATTTGAAACACAGACCTAAATTTTAGTATATCTTACAATTGGGCTTGGATAAGAACAAAAAAAGTTCTGTACCATCCTTTGTACAGCAAATCTATCCAGTTGTTCCCTAGCACGGTGTCTGGCTGTGTGAATCTCTTTTTCCAAAGCCGACAACTCACTGGCATACCGGATCCTTTTCTCTTCACTAGCATCAGACTTTTGCTCATGAGTCCTGTTGGACAAGAAAAAATATCAGATAAGAGCAATCAATATGAAGCTTTAAGATTATCACTTACACAGCTTAGTGTGTAACTTAGGCAGCTGAGGGCTTTAAAACTATATCATCAGGATGCAAAATCTAGTTAAGGAATTCTTCTTAAGAATCTACTGGCATATCCTAATGAGCATATGAGATGAATATGAATTTTCTTTCACTGTCTTTCCCCTTGTACATGTGTTGTTGCAGATTCATGGTTCTTGGAAGCTGGCATGGTCGCATTGATCTGGCACCCCACAGCCTTAGTCAAGATTGAGAACCTGGCTGACTTCCTTCTGGCCTTTAACTTTCCTTTCCATGGGTGCAACAAGGCTGAGGAGTGAAGGCACATGCGGTGCCTGTGTCACGCTGTGATTAGAGTTGGGCCTTGGTTCTGGTGTGTCTTTGGCTCTAGCGCCTGGGAAGCACTGCTAGTTCCAAGGGCTGCATCAGCTGACCTCACTTGAAAGATACAGATCAAGGAGTTCACTAAGACTTGATGAACGGCTGCATACACAAAAAAGCTGTCCTTGGGCAGGGGCAGTCGGGAAATGCTATAGAAACTAATAAAATAAAAACTTTTTGAGCAATTTGTGGGTTTTAAAAGGGTTGGTGAGACACTTTGGGAAACAGTGAGGAAGAACTGACTCCATAAATTTTTCAGAATTCTTATAAAAAGCTCATCAACATTTTTAGCAGGAGCTACCTCATGCTCATTCATTCCTGATGATTCTGTAAGCAGTCTTCACTATTCTGCCTTGCCAACAGCATGACAGCAAGGAGCTATCAGAAATTTCTAACATTACTATCTGTACAGACTCTTAAATTATAACCCAGTATGCAACAAAGCAAAAGAGAAGGCTTTAATGAACATCAGTGAACAGTAAACCAAGCATTATTTCACTGGTATTTTTAAAATATTTAAAATATATATATTTAAAATATTTATTTTTAATTTTTATTTTATTTTAATTTTTATTTTATTTTTTTACCACTTCAATGTGTTTTGTCATGTATAATTTTATATTGATAAATTTAAGATTTTTTTTTAAATAAACAAGATTATGCAAATGAGTTTTATTTTCCTGAAACGTTCCACTTCCAGGATATATCTTTCAAAACATTTAAAGTTCTAGAACCCTATATATGTGTATGATTCCCTCAAAAAGTTTTCTACAAAGGCAGAATTCATTCTCATAGCATATATACTCTCTGTGTCTTTGTTACAGTCGCTGTAAAGCACGGCAGAGCAGAAACAGTCTAATTCTCCAACTGGAGTATTGCTGCTAGCACATTTATTCTAAGACTTCATACCAAGGCTCTAATTGAGACACGACAATAAGCCCTCTTGGTGTTAAGGAAAGAATTTAGAATATTTAAACTGATCCAAACAAGAAATGTAGGAATAGTGCAGTAGGTCTGTTTGAAAATGTTTTGGATCCTAGGCAGATCTTAATTTCTATTAGTTTTAAAGCTGTTTTCAAGGACCAGGCTGGGGATTAAGAGGTACAACTCTGAGCTGAAATATGAGACTGAAATTGACACACAGTGATTTAGTATTGTAGCCAAAATAGATTAGTGTCGAACAGTGACAGAGAAGACTCCAGTCTTGCTGACTTTGAAAAGAGCCCTGGCAAAAGAGAGATGGGCCCAGAGCCATCACATAGGCCAGATGGGACCAACAGAGCTTTACCTTTTCCTGGATTCTTGCATTGCTTCATGAGCCAAGGTGCGTGCTCTCCTCGCACAGAGCCTACATGTTGTTTTTCCCAGACCAGATGATTCATAAAAAGCAGCCCGTCTAGAAGCAGCCCTTCAAATATAAAAGACACAGTTATTACCCAGCAATTCTGGGAAAAAAAAAAAAAAAAAAACCTCACAAAAGTCAAAGAAATTACTTTAAATGAGTTGAATTCCATGACTAAGCACAGTTCAGTAAGAGTGATACTTTGCATTCCTCACTGACTGCACTGCTACTAGGATGCTCAGATTCTCACTTGCCCTTCAGAGGCATGATGCCCATCATTTGTCACTGGACAGGATTAGGCATTTTATTTCATTCAGTTCTATTAAATGTATACTCTGTACTGGGTCTCCAATCCTTTAAGTGACATGGTAGCACCGGGCAGTGAATCACAAGGGTAGTAGCTCATCTAAGAATCAAAGCACACAGAATTTCTGTAACATTGCATATTTCTAAATATTCTTGCCTTTCGACACTTTACATACCCTTCCTCATAAAATCCCTCTTTCATAATGGAATCTGCAGAAGCTGGACAGTTAGCTAAGCATCTTAACTACTGAAGAGAGAATATAGTGATTTTTAAGCAACCCAGTTGCTTAAAAAGTTCCAGGTTTTAATATACAAACAATCTGTATCTTAGGACTAAAACTCTGAGACTTCATGAGAGGAACTGAAACTATTTTTGTGGGATTTTTGTGGGATTTTTTAAGGAAAATAAAATTTTGAATGACTGAAAAACATAATTAGGAATTGCCAATTACAAGAGAAGGAAAATCTTCCTCATGTCATATGGAAGAAGCGGTAAAAAACCCAGTTCTGTGATTTATAATTTATTTCATGGCAATTTTAAGTCAGAGTAAGTTTCAATTGGAGCCTAAAAAAAGGAATTTCCAACTTGGAGGTAGTAAACAGGATGAATCCTCAGATAAAAGGTCTGTGCAGATAAGCTGCTAGATAGCATAACTAGATAGTCTAGTTATGATGATGGGAGACTACAGAAAGGATCTCTATGAAAGGAATTGGAAAAGCTACCATTCTAAATAAATCGCCAACAAGGGAGAAGAAAATATAAATATCTTGATTCTAAGAGCTGACTGATTATCCAATATAGAAACATCTCTGTGCTACTTATGAGGAATACATGGTACTCACTTTCTTGCTGCATATTCCTCAAGTACGTATCTTGTCTGAATGTTGCGATAGGACTGATCAAAGTGTTTGTGCCTTCTCTGGTAAAATGGCACTGCTAGTGATGACATACTTCAATTTGTTACAATCAGTAATTCCTGCAATGAAATCATATTTAGCCATATATTTCAGATACTTAAGTTTGATATTTTTACATACTTAGGCACACATGCGTACAAGCACAAACATACAAAATGCCACCACTTTGTGGCAAATAGAGCCATTCTATATATACGGGTGCCTCAGACTGTTTCTTATTATCCACACAGCAAGCCATGGAATCATAGATGACAGAGCAAGAAGACCAATTGCTGGATCATTTTTCTCTTCTTTGTGGATGTCATTTAATACCTTCTTAGAAATTTCCAGGGACAGAAATTTGACAGCTTTCGGGGTATTTTGTAGGTATTTCATCTCTCCATTCTTCAAACCTTTCGCTTCGTCTCTTGCTGCAATTTACACTCATTTCTAGTTCAGTTCACCATGACAACACAAAATAGATTGTATTCACCCACTTTTGCAGCAGCCTGTTGAAGATTCCAAGATTGTGTTCACATCTCCTTTCAGCTATTCTATTTAAACCAAACAGTTGCCTCATGCCGTTTTTTCTCATTTTTTTTTTTCTTTTTTTTCCTAGACCAGTCATTCTGGTTGTCCTTCTGCAGAATTCCTCCAAAACATGGCAGAGTTTGATCAGGATAGAAGGCTCTCAGGAATGCTCAGGGAGCCCCCAGGAACATGGAGGTGGCAAGCATATTTCCCACTGTGTCAGTTAAGCAAATTATAAACTAAGGTGTTAAAAGCAGGCAGAGGTGTCCACATCCCTTTATGCTCCTTAGGAACATGATAAAAACTTTTTGCAAAAGTGGAGAACGCTACCAGCATGTCCTGAGCAGGTGCCAGCTTGTGTAACTGAAGTCCTCTTTGCATCCTCAGTTGGATGCAGGGCTCTTAGTTCCTGGGCCACTTGGTCGAAATGGCTGTGAGGGACTCCAGCAGACAACCAAACAGCTAACTCCCCAGGAGACGGCTGAACTTCAGTGACAAAATAAGCAATTTCGCTTTATAAAGTCTATAAAGTAGCTTGCGCCAAATCCTAAGTTAGGCAAATTCTTTAAACACTTTACTCTCTCCTGAAAGGCAAGGGGAATGCCCCAGTTGTTTATATTCCCATGGAGGTTTTTGCCTGGCAGCTCTGGCATGGCCTGGGACCCACCTCTGGGAAGTGAAGCTCACCCAGGGGCCACACTGTGAGGGTTTCAAGACCCAAGCGTAGTCATGGATCTGACTGCCCCTGCCCAGTCCTCCTGGGCCCATGTCAGCCCCTGGGGCCATCAGCCCCTGTTCCAGTGAGATCAGGGCTGGGCCAGCCTCCAGCTTCCCACAGCCCTGCCCTGCCCTGCCCTACCCTGCCCTATCCTAATATGGCCCTGCTGAGAAGAATCAGCCTGAGTGAAATCTTCAGAGCTACACTGAATTATTTTCAAAGGCACTAGTGCTGACCAATTTTAATCTATGTTCTATTTACTAACATATACCTGAGGAGATGCGCTTTGTGGAGAGAAATGAGTAGTACACACTTTAAAATTAGAGGAATAACTATTTCAAGAAAGCAGATGTTTCTGATAAAATGAAATCTAATTCAAAATTAAAGAAACTGTCACTATGACATTGTCAACTTTCAGATTTCAAGAATTTTTTTCTTGCTTCATTAATCTTTGTATTGTGTGAAAAGTACACAAGATCAATTTACTTTATTGAAAATAGGGTTTTAAATATGTATTACTTATTCTGAAGGTAGTGGTGTTTTCCGTCAGGTAACAGAATTCATATTATCATCTCATGTTTTAAAAAAACATTTGCAAAATTCCTATTTAAGAACAGGGAAGAAATTATAAAATTGTTGAAAATCACAGGTATTATTGAGATTTTAGCATGAATTTTTAGTGTGACATTTTAATGGTTTTCCTGATTATTTTATTAGCCAGATTGTTTACGCAGAAGAAACCATTTTGTACATTTTGTTGCAGCAATTTATTCTCTAAAAAATGAAAGCTATATTTCTTATAGAGCATATCATACTTTTAAGAAGAAGAACGAGATGATTCAGTGAAAAACTGCAATTCAATTTAGTAACCCTCCATTTTATGTGTTTGGCAATTTTGTCCGAACCCTACAAAATTACATCCAAATTAATTAAAAGCAAACAAGAAAAATTTTAGTAGGTATATTTAATAGCATAAACACAGCTTAAAAAAAAAAACCCATAAGATCTTAAGAGGCAATGTTTTATAATTTATCATCTGACAGCTGCACCTGCTTTAGAGTTTATAGTCACCCTTTCAATCCTGTTTTAAAGAAATATGAGAGCTACAAGTTACACGTGCAGGAATGACAGCTTTAGGCAAAATACCAGACACTGTAAGACAAAAATAAAGCAGGTTTACAACGTTAGTAAGAGACATTAAAGAAATATGTTATCACATTTCAAGAGAAATAAGAAAGTTAACATCATCCCAGTTAGTACACCGTGGTGCAATACCTGGCAGAGATACAAATTTGGTTATGTGCCCTCATGCAGTCCTGAGCTGACTTTAACCTGTTAACTCATAATATGAGTAACACATTGTCTTAGCTGCACAAGCACAGTTACTCAGACAGATTAGCAGCCTTGGCTGCTTCTACTTTTAGTATCTGTACATAACATTATGTCTGCAGAGCTCAAATGCTGATTCTTTCCTGCTGTCTAATTGTGTGACTATTGTGTCTATGACATTGACTTTCACCTAAGTTTGTATGTTAAACGAACAGTTAGTAGTATAATGTTCCCTCTGTTCTATTTTTAATTAGCCCTTTCACTTAAACGAAGGTGCAAATGGCAAACCCATAGATTCAGCTGACTCAGTTGTTAAGAGCTACTCATGTTTACGTGTGGCCCCATTAAACAATTCTATGAATTTATCCACACGCAATTTGTGCGTTGCTATGTATATAACTCCCCTTGCGATCCGATGTACAAGGGCTGCACAGTAATGCCAGTGTTCCTGGATGAATCACAGTCTGGGTTATTTTCATTTCTGAGATAGGAGAAAATGTCTTTGCCATTCACAGTTCAGCCTTTTCTACTAAACGTAAAATTTAAATTTTAACTAGCATATCTTCTGTTAATCAGCACCCAAAACTCAAAATTTCAGTTCAGATGTTCTTCATATTTACCCAAACATCTGTAGAACAAAAACAGGCATAGCCTTTTGCTCCCAGCCTCCATGCAAGCAATTAGCTGAGCTTGTTAGCAGCCAGACTCATTTTGCCTTCTGTTAACACAGAGGGGAGCTGCCTGGCAACAGTTCCAAATGCAATAATCATCATCAGTTAATTACAATGATGCTTGCAGAGTATGCATTTAATACTTAATAGTGCTGCAAAAATGACAATTTGAAGAGAAAAATCACAGCCTCACTGTAAAAACAGCTTTAGCAGAGTGTATAGAACCCATAGGGTATCTTGAATTTAGGATAAGAGACGTTTCTGCTGGAAACAAGATGTTGACCGTTTTCCCAGTTTTCTGGTCACGTATGAGGGGTGCTTCCAAAGTAATGCCCCCTATTTTTATTATGTTGGCCCATGATGTCAGAGGAAGATATTGATGGTATGGCAGTAGATGTTGAACTTTCCCACCAATACATTTTGTTGCCATGAGACAGATGGCAGCAGAGGGGTAGCCTGACAAAATGGCATCTAACATGGAAGTACGTATGAAGCAATGGGTTGTCATTGAATTCCTCCATGCAGAAAAATTTGCACATTCATCAATGCTTGCTGAACGTTTTTGGAGACCAAACAGTGGATGGGAGCACAGTGAGGTGGTGGGTGCTGCGTTTCAGCAGTGGCCACAGCAGGGCATGTCTGCAGATTTTTACATGTGGCATGTAGGATCTTGTTCATCGCTGGCAAAAATGCACAGCTAATGGTGGTGACTCTGTTGAAAAATAGTGTTGTGTAGCTGAGAATTTGTTCTATTGAATAGTGTTGTTGTGCTCTTTGTATCTGTTGTAGTTTCCATGGAAATAAATGAGGCATTCCTTTCAGAGTTATCTATGTATGATTATGTGAGATGATTGAAATATATATTAATATATACTCAACATGCCAGAAATAAATAGTTAATACGATACACAGATGACAGCTTAGGCCCAATGAAGTTATTGACTTAGGTAAATTAGAATTTTATTACTGGCAGTGGCTGGAGACGTAATTATATTGGCATGTCAGCTTACGGAACTGACCAATAGCAAGATGCAGGCAAGGATTTGACAGAGGTATCAGAGAAAAAAGTACATTTCCCAATGGGAAATTGAGAAATCAACAGAAAGATTACATACATAGGCCAGAAGAAAGGCATATGAACTGTTTGAATAATTGTAACAAATTAATAAGCAAATCTTAAGTTTATTCACCGAGTTCTACTAATATGTGATTGCAAGAGTTAGAGAGAACTGGTCACAAAACAACCCTTGAAACTCATCCATGCAAATCCAATTAACTTCCCTGGATTTCAAGAAAAAGATCTAGCATTACATGTCAAGATTTTCCTTAAAAATCCGATTTCTCATCTGACCTTCACTCTTTTGGTGGAGCACAGTACCTTTATACTCCTACATCTTTATTTTTTATCCCTATTTATTTTTCTGACTCTAAGTGCTGGTTCTGGTATCATCAAGACCTAAACCACGCGCTATGTAAAACACTCAGAGAACTATTAAACACAAAATATGGTATCAACCAAAATACCCTTAAAGGTTAATGATATAAAACAAGTGAATTAGAATGTTCAAATCAGTTTACACAGATACACATTTCCTCATGTTAGCATATATATAACAATTTATATATGTGAATAACAGAGTAAAACTCATGAGTAGAGAGCAGAATTCTCAGGCCAGGAATAGTTTCATGCCATAGTAATGCCGATCTGAATAGAAAGCAATGATCTGGGACCATGTGACAAGGGAGCACTAAGCCAGGGGTCTGATATGGAGACATTGTTAGTTTGATAAGTGAGTTAATTTAAGATTTAAAGGACAGGCAGTGAATTCTAGCATGATCGTTCACCTAGCCTGAGAGAGCAGGCACACAACCAAATATACTGATGGATGGGATGGACAGATGCCATGTGAAAGAGAACATGGTTGTGCTCACCATAGATAGACAACTTGCATTCTTAGACTCAGGAGGTTCCTGTCATAAGAGATGCACTTTACAGCATGTACTCTCTCTGACTGACCTGTCAATGCTATACCCTGCAAATTGCACTTTCTTTGCTCATCTCTGTTCTTGTCCATCTACAGAAGTGCCAAAAATGATTCTCAAATTCTTGCCTGCCCTCACATAGCCTGTCTTCCTCATTCTGGCTGAAAGATCAGTACATCCTGCTCCTATGTGCATATATTCTTGATCCTCCTCTGCATCTCATATTTCTTAAACATCTTTGAACATTTGCATTGAATCAAGGGTTTGTCCTGATTTTCCCCATATCCATGATTTTCCCTCTGCCTGTCTGTAGTTCTGCTTGCTGTTCTCCACATCACTCAAAGTAAGTTTTTTCAGAAGTCCTGGTTTTCCAACTTACACTTCCATTGTACATTAAAGTTCATGATATTTAGCTGATGAATTATATATGATAATATATCACAAAGATAAAAGCAAAAAAAAAAAAAAGTAAGAAAGAAAAGCTTCTAGACATCAGTTGCTTCTAATGACCTTCTTAAAGAATTGCCATACTGCCTCAGAAAACACGTGGTCTTTTCCAGATGGCTGTATCAATTCTGTAGAAATTGCAGCAGATAGATAAGAACATTTTCCCCCAGGAAACTCACTTTAGCAGAAATCTTGTAAAGCCAGCATGAATCATTATGCCACTCATAGACACTGCAGTCTAAAACAGAATGGCATGTAGGGGGTCTGGTAACATCTTCCCCATTTTGGTAATAAACTTTTAAAATGTTAATATTTCTCTTCAGTCTTTTATCTCTGTGTGTATGTACGTATTTAGACCTTACACAGAAAATTATGCTCTATGTATGAAAAAGGATGAACTAAAAAAAAAAAACCCACAATCTACTGTTGTTTAAAGACATCTTTCCCACTGAACATTTTGCCTTCTGATTAGCAAGAAATTAGCTTTGACGTTTTGACAACAGAATATAAATGTTTCTGTAAAAAGCATATGAAATTCACAATGCTTAAACCATATGGAAATCCAGACATTAGTCACCAGGCTTTGAGATTCCTTGTCTTTTCTTTTCCTTGTCTTGTCTTTAGCTACATTATAGTTGATCTCGTATTTTACTGATCATGTCTCATTTGTCTGATAATACAGTTTGCCTAGTTTTGCAAATTGGTTTTAAACAGAAATCCTGTGGACCTGTTTGATCTGATTCAAATCATCCACAGAAATATATGTGTTACCTCCCTCTTTAAATCTAAAAAAAGAACTCTCTCACCAATTTCTAGACATCTGAATGTCCTACAAAGCATGCGTTTTCATGCATCTGATGACACTGGACATCATAGGTGCATCTGGTTTTTGTTAATAAGTTCACGTTTTGAATCAGCAGATATTTAACATCTCATTGTATCAGGTGATCCTGCTTGCAAAGACACTGATCTGCTTCACCATCTAACCTTCACAGTTAGTGTGGAGGCAACATATACCATGGATGGTCATGGTCACAGCTATGACCCTCAATGGAGTTCACCACCAGCTATGCAACATGCAGGCAGGTGGCAGAGCCATGTCTCTACTCCCAGGTACCCTTCCTTCTAGCAGGGTCATTGACATGCAGGGGAGCACCAGTTCTTGCATTCTTACAAGTCTAAACAGTTATAATTTTGGCTTTTCCACAATTCTTGTGATAGGAGTTCAGCAGATACACTCACAATGACCCACCACCACAATCTTACATCTCTCGTCTTATCACTGCTATAAGCCAAGAAGCCAAGCAGTATATAGCTGCAGGGGGTACTTATGTAGAAGCTTTCTTATGAATTTGTAATATTATTTCACTGGGAATTAAATGAGGCTGCATTTGGCCATGTTGATCTGAAAATTCGCCATCCTAACACTCCAAATACACAGAATTGCAACAAGTTTCAACAAAGTTTTAAGACTTTCCTTCACTTGGCAAGTGTAGTAAATCCCTTCAGCTGGACAGCAAGGAATGTGAGACAGTGAGATGATGAAAGTCAGACACTTCCCATCATCCCAAGCTTTATTATCTTTCATTATGATACTTTCATTGGCTCATAGGTATTATCAACACACAGGCAAAGTTTCAAGAGCATGAATGTGATTTCCCAAGGCACTATCAGTGGAATTTAGCTGGAATTTTCATATGGCACAGAACACATCACGTAGCCTAAAGCAATACCATCACCAGAAATGCTTCTTATGAAGATGTATTTAAAAGTATGGTAAGCAAAAAATAGAAATATAGCTTTCTTTCCTAGCTACATATTATTCCTCGGCATGCCAAATAGTTTTCCCAGCTATTATACGATGGATTTTATGCTTATTTTTTTGTGTACATACTTCATAAAAATCATGCTTTATCTCTTCATACAGCATAAGCCCACAAAAAAAAGTGGCACTATCAATATATGTGCCCCTACGGCAGCACATATATCAATAGAACTATAGATTGGTATTATGTAGTTCTTTGTATTCGGGGAAAAAAAAAAAGAAAAGAAAAGAAAAACACAGGAAATGTAATATGCAAGGAAATCAAACTGACTATGGAAAGAATAAAACAATTCTACTCTCCTTTTTTGTTGTTGTTGTTGTTTGTTTTTTTTCATAAATTTGTCTATGTTCTGTTTACTGCTGTTTTTCCCCAAGGAAGGGGCATAATTATTTATTATGTATAGAAAAGCACCCAACACCTTCCCCACAATCACTCCCATTTGTTCTGAACAAGAACAAGCTAGATGAAGAATGGACTTACCAAGGGATACAGAAATATTGCAGAGCAGAGAAGAAGACCAGCCTTTCCCGGCTTAGTAGACTCTGGCTGAGGAAAATAAAAATAATTCCTCTCTCTAAAGGCTACTGCCCCTTCACTTCCATTTAAGGGCAGATGCAATGCTATATTTAGAACTAACGAAGCAATTCTCCCAAAACCGAGGTCAGCCTAATGGGTAATAAGGGTGTGATATAAGGATGAGCGAAAAGCCCTATCCCATACACAATTTAAACCGTATTTTTATAGAAGATAGACTTTACTTCTAAATAAAGTCATTTCTGTTAAAAGTGGAGTTTCTTTTCCCAGCAACACCAAGCACATGGGAAACAGTTTAATGTGAGAAAACAGTTCAAACATTTTATTTAGAAGTGGTTGACTATTCAAAATAATCTGTAACTTAGAAGACCAGTGAGGAGCCATACACTCCAGAATCTCATTAGTGGAGACGTGAGATCCCCTTGGTGCCTCAGGCTGTAAAATGAGCCTCCCCATTGCCTGCTTAAGAGCTCCTTCGAGTTTGGAGAAGATGGCTGCTATATATTAAGTCACAGCAACTATATAAAAAGCCTATTGACATAGATTTAAAGACAGTCCAATTCCTACTCACTGTTTCCATCTCCATAATGTCCCCAGTAACCTAAGAGAGATTTATCTTCCTCATTTAGTTAAAATAGATGGAATTAATGCTCATAGAGGCATATATAGATGGAGAAGAAAAAAAAAATAACACCCAAAGCACTCAATGCTGTGAGATTCTGATGGTCCCTGATTACTACCAACTAAAATGGAGTTTCAGAGCCTGTAGAGTTCCTAGATTTCCATCTGGTAGCTCCAGGGCAGAAGCATGGATGCTATTGTCACACAGCACTGCTGTGGTGGCTCAGACACATCCAGATGTGATGAGATAGCAGTGCTTGCTCTGCAGAGCTGATGAGCGTGAGCTCAGTGGTGGTGCTCTGCTCTGGTGGTGAACAACCCTGTCGGGATTTGTCATGTGGAATGAGCGAGGGGAAGGGAATAGGTCCCTTACAAGGCTTTGTGATAAGCACAAAGAAACAATCACATTCCTCTTACTCTGTCTGGAAATAAGGACAACATATCTGTGAATATATGGCACACCTAATCGCACCTCATAAAAAGGCCAATAATGACACAAATAGTGAGTCGAGTCAGTGAGACAGCAGAATATAATAAGTAGGCAATTAACTGATGTTCAAAATATTTGAAAACAACAAGATCTATTTTCAATTCCCTTATGCAAGAATTGGGTCAAGACCAAAGTCACTAAATAGCAGCTAAGATTTTCTAGTGATTGGTGTAAGAAATTTTGATACATGAACAATGTGCTTTTAAGTCATGCTTTCTTCTTATGTGTACCTATGAAGGAAACAAAGAAAGATGTAGAAAAGCCTTTAAACATCTGATTCTAATTGTATCTGCAGCATTCACTCAAGGTTCCTAAATATCTCTGGTTAAGGATCTTTCCCACTTTCTTATCACCTAGGACTACCCTTTCCTTGACACAGACTTCTACCTTCCTCCCTTCAATCTTAAATTATAACCCAGTCTGACAGAACTAGATCTACAGACAGACACAGTGGAACGAGTGCATATGCACTGAGCATAGATGTTGCTTCAGAAGCAGCTGTCAAAGTAATTAGCATGTAATAAACCAGAGCAAACCCACTTTACTTACACAGTTCTCCTATTGTGTTTTCCTTCGGGAGGCAAAAGGTTGGTTTGCAGGAAAACTTTAAAGTTCTCATTACACTCTGTTTTTAATTTCTTGTTCCATGCTTATTTTCTGTAAAGAAATGGAAAAATTTACAGCCTAGTCTGTCTGTCCTAACACTTGAGCTCTCTTCTATTTTAAGCCATTTCCTCAGGGTGTGGCTGGATGTCAAAAATGTGAAAGTGCATCCTGAGGGCTGTGGGGAACAGCCCAGGGGCAAGAAACAGTCATGCAGTGGGGCTCACCCCAAGTTGTTTCCAGGTAAGTGAAAAAGTATATTCTTCTTCTCGTCATAGATACTCACAAAGACAGGGTAGAAGGGAAAACTGCAATATTGTGTTATTCAGTGGTATTGAAGTTTAAGCAGCAGGGCACTTACAGTCCAAAAGTTATCCAGCATTTTGATTATAAAACAATTTAGATTATGGCCTCACACAAGCTTCCTCCCTGAAGGCATCATCCCCCGATCCCTGTAATTTCCAAACAGAAATTCTCCCCTAAGAATTACTTTTTTAAACCTGAGATTTAGCAGGGTATCAAAAGGATTACTGAAGCACTTAAAACTGAGCATGTGCTAAAATCCTTTAGTGAATGTGGTCTTTTGGAATTGCCTCTGTATCTTATACCAATCCCTTGATTTGGGGTGTTTATATGCATACAGGCTTAAGTAATGGCTCAGCTACTCCCTTTAAGGGGCAGGTCAATACCTGAAATGGAGCTCAGAAAAAAAGATGCATTAGCTTTGTTAGCTACTAAAGGAAACATCAAAACAGTAATGAAATGAAAGGTAATGGTGCTTTTTGCCTGCAAGAGTGCCTTAACGGTGAGCTCATGCTTTTTCCTTTCTCCATTTGAATGAAAACCTACTGCATCTATGTAAGGCATCTTCTGGACTCGGCTTTAATATTTTAGCTCTTGATTTCTTCAAATGCTTTTATAGTTTCACATGAATTAGGAGTTTGGTAACTAGGAATGAAGTTCCTCCCTTCTGCAGCAGTTCTAATTATTTACAATGCCCTGTGGTAAGGTTTTTGATGCTGCATCATAACAAAGGATATTGTACCCTGGCAATCATAAACCAATCTTCTCTTGGATTTCCTTCATAGTTACTCAGGTCCTAGTATTACCCTTGGCATTACAAATGAAAGGCAAAACAATGGATGTAGGTTCTTTTCTCAACCAGTGCTTTTAATCAGAAGCTGAAGATTATCAAGTATGGGATCCAGGTATATGACAAATAAAATGTCTCTTATAAAAAATAGAAGACTATAGAAAGTGCCCTAAAATTTTCCTACCCATCTAGAAGATTTCATTCACAACATTTTGGGAGTCAGTGCTTCTGCTTGTCAAAATTAGCTATCAAGAGAGCAGTAACAGCTGCATGTGTTTGCTGACAGCACTATAAATGTGTTCATGCAGCTGAATACTAATCTCCAAGATAAAACATACCTGACTGCCTTGTTCAGGTGGGAAGAGGACACCCCTGTCCCAGCTCTTAAGAAGCTTGCACACTTCTTCCTCTGCCTCCTGCCTTTTGCTTATTTTCATTTTTCTTGTTGCAATTTCTTTCCCTCTACTAGACCCCCCTTTTTTTTTCTTTTTTGGCACCCAACTCACAAGTATTTCAAGGCTAGCTACATGGAGTTGCACACTGCTGAAAGCTAAAACTACTCCTCCCAGAAATGAGGTTAGGCCATGTGAAGATGAGCCCATGGGAGAGCCAGTTGTTTGCAGGAGAAGGAGAAGACACTTGCAACTAAGGGAAAACGCAGTCTAAGGGCTGTGAAGCTCCTTGGAGACAGGACAGCAACAGCTGCAAAAAGCACTTGATAGAGGTAGTTTTAAACAGCCAGACCAGGGTTTTCTACAGGCCTTTCTACAAAAGTCTACTGAACTGCATCCAGAACATCAGACACTGACAGTATGAAACCTTGAACAAATGTTAAAATATCTGAATATACAAGATGTTGGGATTTTTTTCCTTGCAACGTAAGATAAAGTGGATCTCTTAGTGATATCCTTATTTATATCTAAGGCAAACATGCCCATGAGTCAACTTTTTAAAATATATTTAAACCGTAATGTGTCACTCTGCTGCCCAAGGACCCACTCTGGAGCACACCAGAGGCAGTGGTAAGGTTTTACTGACTCAGGAAGGCTCTGAATCATATCTTTCTTGATTTAATGCCTGTTTAGAGAGTTGACAGAGGGTTACTCAAACTATCAGAAAATATAGGGTTGTTCCATGCAGTAAAGTGTTTCAGTTTCTTCTTTTGTGAGTTACTGCAAGTGACAACAAGAATTTATTTTCCATTGCTTTGGGCAGCATAAAATACTCTAAAGCTGCTAATATGTTGACAGTGATATTTTAATCAAAATTGGGGTTTCACACAGTGGGATTGCTTGACTAAGTATGTTTTGCTACAGTTTACTAGCTTAGTTAGACAAGCCATACCATGTGAGACCCCACTAGCAGTATATCAGCAGATCTTTCTTCATTTACCATTGCAATCTATTTTTCAACCAGGTACAAAGATAAGGATCATAATGATTTTGTCTTACTCTTGTATATTTATTGAAGTGTCACACAATACCTAGTGAAATGCAGGTATCCACCATAGCAACACTTTCTCTATCAACTAATCTCAGTGTCAGCAGCAAGAGATGAAATCTAGACACCGTCAGTTGGTGAGAGGGCAGAGAAAGGAACCAGTTACTTTGCAGTCATGTGGCCTAAAGACTTCACTGCACTGTGAAAACAGCTACAGTCCCAATTCCGCCACTGGATAACATCATGCAAAGTCTCTTTAAATGCCTTCAGGCTTTGGTAGCTGTCAAGATTACAGATTACAGCCTGAACAGGGGACTAGCTGTATGGAAGTATTACAGATTACAGCCTGAACAGGGGACTAGCCTGTGAGAAAGGGCTTATGTTAGCTTGGGAACACAAGGACACCGCCTTGGCCTGTGCAGATGCACGTAGCTAGATGAAAACTTGTTTGTGAGAAAAGCGCCCTGTAACTGTAAGCAAGTACCCCTGTTTTGTGTGAATGACCTTGTTTACCCAGATCTGTATTTGTCTCTCACTACTCTATAAATGGCCACGATACCATGGGGAGGGCTCTCCATCTCCAGCCAAACCCTGCTGCTGAACCCTTGCTGGCATGCTGCCACCAGCATCCTTATTGGCTATCCCACTGCTGGCCCGCCAGCACCGGCACCCCTATTGGCACAGACTACCCAGCAGCCATCCTGGTATTGTGAGTACCCCACTATTAAACTGGCGAATCTGAGCTCACCTCCGAGTGCTTTCCTTGGAAATGGTGAACCTTAAAGCAGAAGCGCTGTCACTTTTGCACGACACTGCCGTAGAGAACATTAGTCCTATTTCCCACCATTTTCCTAATCAGGTGACATGTGAGCTGTCTGCGCCCCAGCAGAGTGAGTGGGAACTGACTGCTTTCTTGTCATTTATGAGGAATAAGATGGTCAGATTTTGTGGATTCTCCGAAGACCACTACTGGTCCTATTCCTCTGAATGTTCTTTCCTGGGTGCCTGAGGATAAAAGAGGTTGGGATTTCACCACACAAGCACAGGACAGTCAAGTTGGCTTATTCAGGTTGTTAAGAGATGTCAGGAGTGACCTCCTCTCCCTGGTTGAGGACTCCCTCCTGCATTCTGGGACCCTGGATCTCTCCCCAGGATGGGGGACATAGCTGCTGTTTTCCATTTGTAGATTCAATCAGTAGTGAAGCTGAGCACGTATCCCAGAGATATACAGACATAGACAGATGTACGCATAGAGAACATTAACATGACTCGTCTCATAGACTTCCGTCCCCTACATCTCCCCATTTTACAGTCTTACTAGTTGCCAGGTCCAGGTTAGCCTTTCTGGGATTGTCCATCCATCATTGTGACTGGTGAGCTTTGTTTCTTCTCATAGTCTCCACCACTGCTTGTCAGGTCTTGTGTCTCTGTATGTTTGTTTATTGCCTTCACCTTTCCTTGTCATCCTGATCTAAGGAGCGCCTCAGCCAGATTGTGTTGCTGGAATAAACATTCTCACACTCCGCTACCTTCACCAAGTACTACAACAAAACACTTTTTGTTACCGACTTGGTCATTGTGAGTCAGAATTTTTGTCTCTGTATGTTTGGCTCTCCTTTCTCCCTCCTTATGTGACAATGTCACATAATGTTACCAAGAAAAAACATTTTCACATTCCACTTATCTTCACTGATAATGGGAATTATCAGTTCCTGCTTCACAGGGAAAAAAGGAGAAGGAAACAAGTACATAACTGATCACACAACAGATCACCCGCAAGAGTCCAATGCGAGAGTGTGTGAGAACCTCAAATGGTATCAAGTTCAGGCATATCCTACTATTTTGGGTTGTTGAACTTTGTGTGGCATATCCATCAGTTCATATCACTGAAATATGTAACTGTGCAGTGTATGGCCTGTGCTACACATGATATGCTACATGACATATAGGATTGTAAATGTGCTCTAGAGTAGCAAGTTTTTAGTATATTCCTGTCAGTTGGTAATTCTCGTTAGAAATATGGTATTATTTGGTCCCAGGACTAAATTACTCACATGCACTGCCATTTAAAGGAATGATACAGTAATGGTCAGACCAAGATTTCATTCTAAATAGGCAAAAACCATTGAAAATGCAGCCCGGGCATGATTTGCTTTAGAAATGATAGCAGTTGGACCCCCTAATTCCTGTTCCTTGCCACTGCTGTAATTCTTTGGAGAAATTTGTTAATTAAATAAATTTTAGAAGTTAAAAAAGGATTGAGTTCAGTACAAATAGAAACAACAAGAAGTGTGCTAAGCGTGTCAGTCCCAGCCAGGTCCCAAAATTACACTGTTTTAGGAGACAGAATTTGATATTTTTAGTGACAAGGAAACTAACTACTGTTTTACAGAAATGACAAGGAGTCACACTGCTCCTTCAAATGCCCTGTATTTGCTTCTCCAAGTCTGTATTTTCTTCTCAAGAGCAGTGCTGCTGTCCTGCTATTGCTTCAAACCAAGATACATTTGCTGATCACCAGTTCTCACCATTACCACTACCTCTCCTCAGTGGTTGTACAGCTGCAAGTGTTCCTGATGGGAGGTTTCACTGAATTTTTTGCCCATGCCATTTAACTGTTAACTCTTCTCTTCAACGTCTTTTAACTGTTTACTCTTCGCATTCTTTGACACTCAGTTGTCAGTAAATCTGTCACCCGGGGTAGATTACACCAGCATCAAGACAAAGACTTATTTAATTTCAAAGGGGTTTTTTTGCTCCAAGGGACTGTTTCCCCACACTAACACTATTCACTTTCAAATGCAGTTTATACAAACTATTCATATTTTATTTTAGTTTAGTTTTAGTTTTCTCTATAAATTATCTAACCTGTGTCTTATGTCCTGGGCTTGTTGAGTATTCTTCTGCAACTATATTTTTATCACAAGGTAATATTTACACTGCTGACTGAAAATCTTTTACAGATAGAAATATATACATTTTGATTCCTACTTCACTGATATCTGAATCAAAGACACTTTTCATTATTCTTAATTTTAATCTGATGAAGTTGTGGTCTCCGGATATACAAATAGCTTAATAGTATTGCAGAGGTGGCAGTATATTTTTTTTCTCCACAGGGAACATTAAACTTCTTTCTTTCTTGAATTTCTATTGCAAACAGGCAGTGTTAGGTACCATTCTGGATTCTACTGTAAAGTATCTAAATAATAGATAGGCAGATTCAGTGAGCTGCAAGACCAAAAAAGGCCTTCTTCCAACTTAATAAATATCTTGAGGTCCAGATCACCTCAGAGCTGCAGAGAATGCAAAGCTTTGAATGCTTAGGACAGCTGTTCTCCCTCCCTGCGTTGGTGGCCTGTCTGGTTATGTTTGTACCTGATCCAATCCACTGGCAGTGTTCCCCAAGTGACACAAATACTACAGAGCAGAGCAGGAGAGGAAAAAATCTTGGGCTGAGTGCAGTCGTCAAAATGTCTGGGCATTTTCAACAGGACAACAACAACAGCAACATTGTAACATGACAGCAACCATTGGGATGGCTTAGGACTCCTCACTGAGTGACAGATCCTTGCTCTCTCCCTGGCATAGGGTGTCAAATCAGCAGATCAGAGTTTCCACTGCATGGGAACTCTTGAATGGAAATACGTTTGAGGCCAGAAGAATCATCATGAAAACATTTTACTTTGGAATGTTTTTAATTGTCATTTTCCTGGTAAGGGAAAAAAAGAAAGTGATTGTCTAGACAATATTAGAGGCAGACAATGAAGTAATAAGCAAGTTCACATTATATGTTGATCTTTGAATAATCAGAGGTGTGGGATAGACATAGGTCACAATGAACTTTAAGCAATGAAAGAAATAGTTTGCAGTGGTACATTACAAAAAAAAATCTTGAAGAAGGAAGCTTGTAGAAAGAGGAATCATCAAAATGGACATCTTAGGGTTATGATCTTTTTAGAATCTTTCCAGGTAATACTAACTGAGCAAGACTGCATTGCAATACCTCGCTGTGATACAAAAGCCTCAACTTGAACTTAAGCTGTGTGTACAGAAAGTATATTGTACTTTGTAGGTGTTTTTTTCCTTGTTTAATCTTAGGTAGTATGAGTATAGATGCGTAAAGAGTATAATAATGATTGCAATAGCTGCTGGTTGAAAGGCTGGCTGACAGCCTGGAAGGTCACATCTTCACAGAAATCATGACAGGAGCCAGCAAGCAGAAGTATGTGGAAGGAAAAGTAAGATCTACCTTCTGTACTCGGTGAGTTTAAATGGGCAACAACAAATGAGACCTGTTTTTCTGTGAATCTCTGATCTATCATATATTTTAAGGTAGTGCATGATGTCTTTGTTATAGAAATAATGTCTCTGTTCACAGTTTCTAAAAAAAAAATTGTTGGCTCTGAAAAGAGAACAGATCGCTACGCATGCATCTTCCTACTGACAGAAAGGACCTGTGTGCAGTGTCACATCCTTTCCAATGCAAGTATGGCAGAAATTTCCTAGTGTGTCACATGCCCTGGGAAGTGCCTCATGAGAAACACATGGAGATAGTCCAATAAAGCCCCAATCTCAAGTAATATAGAGCAGTTATTTCAATATTCAGACTTCTGTCTCACTGTGTGTCTTGCTCATTATCACTTTTTTTGCTATTCCTCTTCTTTTCCCACTCTCCTATTAAATAATCTTAAGGAAGCAAGAGAAAACAAAAGTGTCCTTTTATTTGTGCTATCCAAAGAGATGAGAGGAGGATGAAGAAAACATTGCCGCCACCTCTCACCACTTACTGAGACAGAATTATCAGGGTTACATATAGCTCACTATCATAACTAATCATGCCATCACTCACTTCTATTGGGGCTCTCTCTGTAGGACTTCACAGGCATCTGCAACATGGTGGGCCGATGCTGGTCCTGATCCAGCCCTCTACATCCAGCCCTTCTGAATTCACAGCTGCAGATTTACCATATTCCTCTCAAGTATCCCCTGACCTGAAATTGGCTAAGAGGAAGGAAACTGCTCTGGGGAGCAGCACAACACTTATGTTTGCCCTGGTTTTTGAATTCTTCTTAAGCACCTACTACTTGCCATGAGCACGGAGAGGACAATAGATGTAACAGTAGGCCTTGTCTAATTTTGGTCATTATTAAGTTAAAATACCATCTATAAAATATGCACCAACGAATCTCAAAGAGGAGAAGCTAATAAACATTTGTTTGACGGATGTAATCTATTGCAAGTAACAACTGGGAAACACCAACCAAGCAAGGAGGTAAGATAAATCAGAGCATATATAAAAGATATGAGAAGAGGAGCCAAATACAATGACATCTTTCTAGGTAGATAGATTACAGTTAAAGATCAACACCAAAGATCAACAACTTCCTCCAGGAAAGAATCTAAATAGTAGCTGTCAAAACGGGACTGTCTTGTATAAGGTATTTAAATTTCGTAATATTCAGAATAATTTCAGACAAACATTCAGGGTGGTTTCATGACTTGATAATCTTGCCCTCTGCTTATAAAACTGCCAACTGTTGTTTCATTTACCATTCTTAGATCAATGGCTTTGTACATTGTTAAATGTCTATCTGTCTGCTATCAATACAAGCTGGAGGATGAAAGAATAGAACACAGCCCTGCCGAAAAGGACTTGGGGGTACTGGTAGATGGCAAGCTGGACATGAGCCAGCCATGTGCCCTCGCAGTCCACAAAGCCAACGGAATTCTGGGCTGCATCAAAAGAAGCGTGGCCAGCAGGTCGACGGAGGTGATCTTGCCCCTCTACTCTGCGCTGGTGAGACCTCACCTGGAGTACTGCGTCCAGATGTGGAGTCCTCAGCACAGGAGAGACATGGACCTGTTGGAGTGTGTCCAGAGGAGGGCAACAAAAATGATCCAGGGAATGCAACACCTCTCCTATGAAGACAGGCTGAGAAAGCTGAGGCTGTTCAGCCTGGAGAAGAGAAGGCTCCGAGGTGACCTGATAGCAGCCTTTCAATATCTAAAGGGGAGCTATAAGAAAGAGGGAGACAGACTCTTTAGCAGGGTCTGTGGGGATAGGACAAAGGGGAACGGCTTTGAACTGAAAGAGAGAAAGTTTAGGTTGGATTTAAGGAAAAAGTTTTTTACAGTAAGGGTGGTGAAGTACTGGAACAGGTTGCCTAGAGAGATGGTGGAAGCCCTGACCCTGGAGACATTCAAGGTCAGGCTGGACCAAGCTCTGAGCAACCTGATCAGCTGCAGATGTCCCTGTACATTGCAGGGGAGTTGGACTAGTTGACCTTTAAAGGTTCCTTCCAACTCTAAGGATTCTATGATTCTATGATTCTAAATAAATATTTCCAGTGAAATGCTTGAAGATGATTAAGGGATTGGAGCATCTGACGTATGATGAGAGGCTAAGAGCTGGACTATTCAGTCTGGAGAAGAGACACCTCAGGGGAGATCATATGAATGTGTATAAATATCTGAAGGGAAGGTGTAAAGAAAATGGAGCCAAGTTTTTTCAGTGATGTCCAGTGACAGCACAAGAGGTAATGAACACAAACTGAAATGAGTGAGTCTGTTTATACATAACCAAAAGTTTTTTTGTATTGAGGGTGGTCAAACAGTGGAACAGGTTGCCCAGAGATGTGGCATCTTCATCCTTGGAGGCATTCAAAATCTGACTGGACACAGTGTTGAGCAACTAGATATAGGTTTTGCTTGAGTTTAGAGTAGACAATCTCCAGAGATCATTTCCCATTTTGATCATTCTGTCATTTTCTGATTATCTGCCAGGGAACAGTGACTTCTCAGGAATAGCCAGGCAGGGCCTGGCACCAGGGCCATCCCACGTGAAGCCGAGAGCAGGGCAGCCAGGGACACCAGCACAGCCCCAGCCCCAGGAACCTCCCTAGGTCAGTCAGGACATGGCCCCACAGGTCGGCCTGGGTCAATGGGGCCCATGGCCAAGCAGGGCAGGGCTGTGGGGAGCTGCAAACCAGCCCTGCCATGGCCTCACTGAGGCTGGAGCTGGTGGCCCTGTGGCTCAAGCGAGTCAGGAATAGTGTAGGGGGAAGTCTTTTCCAACTCCAAAATTACATTTGGGAAAGAAAGCTGGTGAATGCCTCCTCCAAGGATGTCTCTTCAAACACACTGCATAAGATAGGCCATCAGTGAAAATGCCTTAATCAGGAAATGTCTACTGTCTTACCCACAGCACAGAATATAGCATTTTGTAAAGAATCCAAAGTAAGAGAGCTGAGTTTCTGTGATAGCGTATTCACCCTTAAATAACAGGTTCTTTAAGTTGGTCAATTTTCTTTAAAGGCCTCATTTAACTTTTGCAATATATGATGACTCTCAAGCTCTAGTTTCAAATTAAGTAAGTTTCAGTGAGAAACTATTTCAGTACTGCCAATTACTTTAACTTCATACTACCATATACTTGATAAATATCCAAGTATATATTAAATATTGTATTTATAGTATATGAAGTACTACTTGCCTTCTACAGAAAAGCACCTAACATCTCTCCAGTCTGTGCAGTCTATAGCTATATCATGATGTTAAACCCAACTGAATAAGCCATGCAGATCTGTTTACTCATGAACACAGGTTAACATAGCCACATTCCCACAAAGAACTTCACTGCCTCATGTGGATACCACAGCTCAGCTCAGCACCAGGTTATGTGCATCTGCAGTGTGACCCATCAATTCGTCGACCCATGCTTGATGTGAAAATATCTGGATGTGAGTTGATGTTCTGGGGAGCTGACTAGATTTGTTCAGGAGTTTTCAGCTAAAATTTTTGTTTCTATCTCAAACACCTGTCCAAAAATGACTACTTTTACCTCCAGGTAAGTGGATACAGAATTATTAGAAAAGGCTCCTCAGGTCCAAGGAACAGTTACAGTCCACACTGTTTATGAATTCCTTAGTTTCACTCTTTACTGCCTTCCCTTTCGCTGCCAGGAAAACATGACATAGCAGATTAGCCCTGGATGTAGGTCCCCACCTGTACTGCCCAGTTAGAGGATGAGATGAGAGGCCAGGCATATAACAGCCAGGTAGCTGGATGTGAAGCTGCTCCCAACAGCCTTGCAGCTGTTATTGCTACTGGCTCACCAAGCCTGAGCCCAAAGACAGAAGACCTTCCTCAGCATGACAGAAGCATGAGACCTCTATGCAATGGTGCTTCAAGAGACAGCCTGCCCACTAAGCTGTGAGAGGAGACACCCATGGCACTTTTCCATGTATCTTGAGGCTTAGCACCTGCATTTCCCCATGCCCTCAGCTGTCTGGGAGAATCCCAGTCCCCTCCACTCCTCTTCCTCCTCTTTGGCATTAACTGCTGCATTGATTTAAAAAGATTTCAATTTTCCCCTCCAAATGGCCATCTTTGACTCCATGCCCAGCCTCTCTGAAATTTGAATAGTCAAACAGTAATTAGATAGGAGAATACAAAAGAGATGAAGGCCAGGACTTGAGCCTCAGTATGAGCTTCCATTTTTCATTAGTTTCAGTACTGCCTCAGTTTGAGAACTTTTTATGAAACTCTGAAATTATTACAGTGAAAAAGACATTTTCTGTCTAGTCTAGAGTGGAATATAGCAGCAATACAAATAAGATCTATTCCCTGAAAACATTATCATTATTCACCTCTGTCAGCCCTTCACGCCTCTTCTCAGGAGCTGAACTAGGACAACTGTTGGTCAGTGAAATAGCTCTTATGGGACCATTCCAGCTGCTGTAACTCGAGCACTGTGCTTCAGATCATTTATTCTGGAAGTCATTTTTTCCAGGATCATTTATTTCGGAAACTTTCTTAGCCCTTTCAGACTAAGAAAGACAAAGTAGAAAAGAGAAGGAGGAGTGGAGGCTGGGGAGGGAAGAGGTTCTCCATGCCAATGAACATAGGATTTGCACAGCTAAAGTTCTGATTCACTCTCTACATGACTCCTGAGACAGCATAAAACCGAACTAGTCAAAAGGGAGAACCGTAAGTATGCTACAAAAGTGACATCTGATGTAGAAGGGAAAAAAAAAAAAAGCTGAAAACAGAAAATAGTAAAATTGAATATGGGGCCAATAAGAAAAAGGATAAATCATCTGTCAATCACTTTTTCATGCACACACTCACGTTTCTCCTTTACAAACTCTTCTTCTTTTAGAAGCAGTAAACTGAAGAATCAGATTTACAAGGCACAGAAAGCCTTCCAGACACTAACTCACTTGTCCTTTTCCACACCAAATTTAAAAATATAAACAAAGGAAAAAACAAATGAAGAGGACTGCAAGATCATGGTTCAATAGTCAAAGTTAAAAAAAAGGTTTCTTTCCCGACAATGCTCTCTTTATTTTAGTCAGACACTCATTTGTCTTCCAGCATCTCTTCCCTGGGGATTTCATGCAGTGTGCTTAAATAACCCTGCTATGCAGTTTAATGAAAATAATCAGAACATCCGTTGTGAAATAACTTTTTGCAAAATCACTCTGTTAAACAAATTCAGAAGTACTCAGTCTGCACCTCTTGTGATCCTGTCTGGAAGTACAGATAGCACATAAACTCTTCAGGAAGTGCTTTCATCAGGGTTCATTTTGAATTGAGACCATGAGCCACATACAGTTTACAGACACTCTCTTGAAAATAGCTAGTTCTGTAAAACACATTTGCCAGGGAAAACAACTTCCTCGTTATGAGATCATTCAGCATAATTCAGCTATTTCCTTCTTTCTTTTCCTTTTTATTTTAAAAAAGCAAATTTTTAGACAGCTAGGACCATATGTTCTGTCTAGCTACCCACCTTACTCCCTCGGGCTGTAATGAACTACTTAAGTGCAACTGAAACCCAAATTTGGCTCTCTAAATTCATTTGACAGATGGATTAGAAAAAAAATAACTTGGGTACTTAAAAAAATTTTCCGTCTCTTAAGCAATTTTCTTCTCTTTTCCTTTTGTAATACATACGTACAACTAACAGTTCACAACAGTTCATGTCTGAATGAACTCTCTTAGCAATCATGCATATAAGCAGTTCTTTCAAGATAAAATTCAGATTTAAAACATTTGGCTCTCACAGACCACTTATTAGTGCTGGAATGCTTCCTATTTTCAAGGTTACCTAAGAAAACTTAATTTATAGTTTACTTTGCAGAGTGATTCTGACATGCTGGAATCATTTAGCAACTATTATGGAGCAGTCAGTAAAATAATGCAGCCATTCCTCTAAAACAGTACAAGAAACACAGGAGTACAGAATGAATTGACATTTTTTTTGGCTTTGTTGTTTTTTGGTTTCTTTTATTTGTTTGTTTTTGTAGGATTGAGATATACTTTCACTATGTTCTGAAAATACTTCAGAACACAATGCAAAATAACATTATCGATATAAAGAGAAACAGAAACAAAACAAAAGAATGTCAGCAGGAGATGAATGAACAGTGATTTTCTTTTCAGTTATTAAGTAAGTTCTGTAGGGATCTTCCTATCAGTTCCTTTTAATGCGTTCTATTTCCCAAAGCAACACCAATAAAGTCGCTTTTGTTGCTGCGCAACGCAAGCTGCTGCCCACTAGATGGGGCCCCAAGGCAAGAAGTTCTGAGCTTAAACTGCCGGGTCAACCCTGAGAAGCCGACCTGCCAACTGAGCTCAAGCTGAATTTGGAACTCAATTCATAAAGGAACTAGCATCTACACCAGAAGTAAAACACAGACCCTCTAAAGCCCAAATCCTTGGCTACCTAATCCTTAAAAACAATGTCACTGTCATTGAATTTTTTCAATGTCATTGAAAAAATAAATGAAGTCTCTATTTTACCAACAACATTCGAAATAGTTTAGATATCTGCGGTATCTAGAGATTCCCTGACCTACCGGGCAGGACTTTAGTAAAAAAGATATGACACAAGTACCATCACATCGTACCTCTCTTTTAGTCCAGACAACAGTAATGCCAATATCCTTTAGGAAAATGTGTTTCCCACAAGCAATAGCCCTTGGGGGCCTTTCAGCTGTGGCTTTGTCTGCTGGGCACCTGCCTCTTGCAGAAATGCATCAGCTTCCCTGCCTGGCCTCTGCTTCATAGATCAACCCCTGCAGAAAACATTGATCTCAACATTATAAAAGAAGAGAAGAGGTCAAGACACAAAAATCTGCGTACTTCACAGCCCATGCCACAACCACTAATCCAGAACATCATTCTGATTCATATTTACTTTGGTCTTCAACTGTTGTTCCTTTTTTTCCATTCACAGTTGATCCCCAGCTGATCTTGCTAGGTGATTGTCCTACAATCTGAATGCAGCCTACTATAGTAATTGGAATAGTAAAAATAGTAGTAAAGGTTATTCCCACAGTTACACCTGAGCTCATTTCCATGGTCTGCCAGTGGAGAAAAGCACTTCACAAATGCAATTCATTCCATTCTGAAGTAAATGTCTAAAACTGGTCATCCTAAGACATTAGTTCAGACACAGATGTCAGAGCTGCAGAGATCTTAAAGGCGAGCAAAAGGGGAGGAGCCACGTTTTATTAAATTTGTATTCAGCAGCACAAACTAGTATTTTTTCTAATTAAAATGAGATCTCGTCTTGAGTTCATCAGTTTTTTAAGACAACTTTACAACAGTCAATCTGAAACCATCTGATTCTCTTCTGGGAGCCTCCCAGCAGTGACAGAATTTCAGCTTTTAACTTCAACTTCTACACCTAGGATTACAAATATAAGCCAGAAAGTGTTAACTGCAAAAGCTTGAAGGATTTTTTTGAAAGTTAAGAAAACGTGGGGCAGGAGATTAGTAAAATGGTAAATCATATGCAGGCAAGAACATAGACCTTGAGCCTGGAAGTTAATCATTCAAGTAAATGTTAGTGACATTACAGTTTGACACCATAAACTGTCCCACACAAACATCTGTAAACTCTATGCTCTCTTTTTGTTCTGATAGAAAAAAATAAAATAAAGTTTCTGATATTAACCATATTGCAGGAGAATGAATTCTTCCTATCCGCTCTGCCCAGCAGCATGTGGCAAGGGGCACCAACCCTTCCTTTTGTGTGAAGACAAGATGGGCAGGCGAGACATCTTGTACTTGCCCATGCCAAAATGAACAACAACAAGGCTAAGGCTGGCTGAATTGCTGTCCCATTTATGTCTGGCTGGATCAGAGCATGGAGAGCCAGTCTTCTCCAACAACGATTTCTGAAGGTAGAACTCAGCAGCTACTCATGAAGCAAATAGGAGATTCCCAGGCATGGTAATTCAGTCATCAATATTCTCACAGTGTTAGAGTGCTCCTTGGCACCCTTTTGGACTAGAGCATGTCATTTTCCCAAACAATTCCTGTGAACAGGCAGGTTTCAGCATGGCCAAGAGCATATTACCCATGCAGGTTTGGATGTGGTCCTCCTCTTCTGGTAGATAAGAGCTTTATAGTGCAGACACAGCCATGCCAACTGTTTTAGGGAAAAGCCATGACAGCCATGTTTATTTTATAAATGCTTATTTGTATTATATAGCTAGTGTTTATACATATGTAGCTGGTAGATTTAAAAAATGGAGCACTTGCTCAGAGATGCGCACCACAGAAGAGATAAGAGATAGGAAGAGATAAGAGATGCACACCACAGAAGTAGTATGGTGGTCATGTAGCTTATGTGTATTAAGGCAAGGTCACCTGGAATCTTGCAAGCCTGTAAATTTAGCAAGGGAGAAACATAAGCAGTAGCAGAGTTAACAAAATAAAAATGAAGGAATGGAATAATTGAAGTGCAAGTTCAGGCTCCAACAGAAGCAAAGAAGCCAAAAATAGTCAAGACTCTTTTCTATATACACACAGGTAGGTACAGGAGAAGGAACATAAGCTCCAGATACCACTGAGTATTTGTGGTATCCCAAATAGCAAAAGTGCATCTGAGCAGGCATGCATGGAGAGAGGCAGTGGTTTCTGGTGACACTAAGTCCTCCTCAGGAACTGTGCAGGGCACCTCCACGCTGAAGAGTATTTTCTGTTTTCTTTCCATCTCTTTCAAAGCAGACCTCACCTCCTAACCGGTAATTTAAGGAAGTGGGAAGGAGAAGTTTTACTTCATCCTCATGTATTTTGCAGCTTTTCTTTGCTGCCTCCTACACTTCATCTGCCACTGCTTTACTCTGCCCACTCTCCCACTTTCTCCCAGCTCTTTTACAGCTCTGTCAGGAAGACTTTCCTCCATCACCTGCATGCTTAGCTTTGCTGAGGTAACTTTGTCACATGCCAGAAACTGTTTCTTCTTCTCACAGCATCTTCAGACATTCTTTTCATCAGCCATTTAATCAATCAACAATTTCCCATCTTTTCATTATTAACTTCCTTAGGAGTTACTAATTTTCCAAGTTACTTTTCTTGTGTATTTGTTTGGACTGTAGCACATCTAGCTCTCTCCAAAGCTTGGTATCAGAATTAGTTCTGAAGGGTGGGCCACTGACAGTGTTCTCAAGATTATTAGAAGCACTTGTTAGGAACACTGCATCTTCGTTCAATTTATCCAGAAATTACTTGGTAGCCCTCTGTGGCCTGAAGGCACTTCAAGAGCTTAGAAAAAGCAGAGTTAGTGTATCTTAAGCATCCTTTAGCCATAGAGATTTATAGTAACAAAGTAACAAAGAAATGTGGATGTTATGCATCCTTAAGTAGCCCAGAATATTACTACTTTAACAGACTTCTCACAGTACATAGACAGAGCCTTTTCAGTTGCAGTGCAAGCAAAAATAAATCTGATTTCATTTTGCACTTTCTAAAGAAACAAAGAGAACAACTGATCTTTACCTTCTTTAATATCAACCTTTTATGTAATGCAAAACATCTCATGTTCCTCACTAAACGTTTCATTTTCGAGATTAAACATATCCAGAGCTCTGAAACTTTTGTCATTTCCTGATCCTCCTACTCTCTAAATTCTCTCCAGTGGGTCCACATTTCCAGCCAAGGTCAGTGCATGAAAGTTGGCGCAGCGTTTCAGCCAGTCTCACCCCTGCCAAGAAAAGAATCACAGAATCACAGAATTGCAGGGGTTGGAAGAGACCTTGAGAAATCATCGAGTCCAACCCCCCTGCCAAAGCAGGTTCCCTACAGCAGGTTGCACAGGTAGGCGTCCAGGCGGGTCTTGAA
Source organism: Penelope pileata (assembly GCA_013396635.1). Classification (NCBI taxonomy): domain Eukaryota; kingdom Metazoa; phylum Chordata; class Aves; order Galliformes; family Cracidae; genus Penelope; species Penelope pileata. The sequence goes on along the minus strand of WBMW01002169.1, from coordinate 263,857 downwards.
TATCTCCAGGGAAGGAGACTCCACAACCTCCCTGGGCAGCCTGTTCCAGTGCTCC
>WBMW01002169.1:230600-257505 GCA_013396635.1 Penelope pileata | reverse complement strand
AAAAAAAAAAAAAAAGAACTACTACATGGGGAGAGAGGAAACAACAAGGTCTCTGTTTCTTGATGAAATTTACTGGGAGGACCACAGTTTCACAGCAGAACCACAGGCCTTTTCTATTTACACAGTCAAAGCCCAGTGCAAAACCTTGGAAGATCGTTGCGCCAGATGCTGTTTCCAATTACCTGCACTCTGTGTGGTTTCAGAAGCGGAGTTTCTACTGAAGCCATAATCGGTCTGAAGTACACAACATTCACAATTGCAGGCCTGGATCAGCAGGCGGTACTCCATGTCTCTGGTAGGCCCAGCCTGCAGGAAAATACCTTCTTTACTGTCAAAAGAACACAGCTAAGTGTAGATATATTTGGCTTCAATTTTTATGCAGGCCAGCAGCCCAGGAGAAGACTATAAAGTGGGCATAAGAGGAAACTGATAACAGGGATTCTTTCTATAACAGCTTTTCACGGGACTTCCCCTCCTCCCAGACAGCTTGCAGTAGTGAACATCACAGGCTACACAGGTGCTTAAGCACCCAGAAACAACAACTGCCCCTGTTTGATAAATTCAGCATTTGCAGAGCATTTCCAGCTTGAAGACCTCAAAGCCTCCAATTTAGAAAGAAAGGGGAAGCTATACATAGAAACAGTGCACGAAGCAGCTCTTCAGGTTAACAGGCTGTGCCCTTGAAATGGAGCTAAGCTAACCAGGTTGGGTGAGGACAGAGCTGCCTGTGTTGCTATCGAGAACTGGCCAGGGTTGCCCCATATTTTGTTTTGAAATTTTAAACCAGAGGTGCTATGGCAATTGTCAGCTGACTAGCAGAAGCAGGAACTGAATGTTCAGTGATCTATATCACCAAAAGCATCTAAAATCCTGGCACGGGGATACCTAGTGCATTTTGGATATCTTTACACCATCAGATCCTTGCACATGGAAAGGTACTGACAAAAGTCACCCAGCAAGCAGATTCTCAGGAAGCATAAATCAATATAGTCCTCTTGACTTTGTGTATTCAGATTTGCAGCCCTTGACAAGACCTAGAAAAGCTAATGAAAATGCAGCCCTTTCCAAGAAATAGGTTTGATTGTTTCTTTCCTCCAAATGTTACGATATTTAATTTTATTATATTCAAATCATTATTTTTACTGGCAAAATCTTAAATTCTCTGAAGCTCATTGAAAGGAACACTTCAAAGATTTACAATAGGACTTCATTGGGAAGAGAATAAAAATGGATGTCCCATCTGACTTCGCACCATGAATTCTAATGGACTGCTCAGTGGCTTTGGCTGTCACAGTCAAGATAAAGACATAATTAGCCCCAAAATCTTAGAAAAGTGAAAAAAATACCTAATTTGGATATTTGTAACTGTAGTTATATTCAGATTGCAAAATATTGAACTTCATTTCAAGTAAGGGGAACAGAGAAAAGAGTGAGAGGAAGAATTCCACTTTTTCTTTCCACTTCTCTCCAGACACGTATCCTCTCACAGGTATAAAACACATGGACAAGAGGTGAGGGCAGAGGAGTTACCATACATTTCATGTAGTGATTCACCTGGTTTCTGTGCTGAGGACATCTGAACACCAGCAGAAGGTGTCCCACTGCCTTTCCAGAGCTCAGGATCTCACGGACAAGGGGAGCTGCTAAAGGCCACAAATGGGGACTAAAGCAGGAACAGTTTCACTCTATTATTTTTATTCTGTTCAGCTCCACATGAAGAAAATATTCCACTCATATGAAGAAAACATAGTAAAAAAGGAAATAATGAAATAATATACTCTGCAGTGTTACCCAACATTCCCCTACTGCTTTACTCAAGCAAAAAAATGAATTTATTTCCAACACCTGAGGGGATTAATCAACCTTCTCCGCCCTGACATACTTAAAAATTGAAGCTAAAACAGTTTGTCCCCTGTAACAAATAGAGGATCACAGCAGAACCAGAAAGAAAATCAGTCCTTCCCATTGCCCATATTTTGTATTGTAAGAGTGTGAGTATAAATTGTGCGTGAGAAACCCAGAGCCCGACGAGGAAACCTTCAGGATGTTCCAGCTGCTTCAACTACAGTAGCAACACCATGAGCAGCCAATGAAAATACTGATTTTTCATTGCCCCTTCAAAAATAACTTCTTTTACAAGTTCCCTTTTACCACGCGTAATCTGAGCTCTTCTTTCGGCTCTCAGGAACTCGGGGCTACCTTGTAATCTGAGGTAGAGGAAGCCTGGAGCTGTGCCTTCCCTGGAGATCAACAAACAGGGAACAACTGAGCCACTGTTCCTCCCTCCTTCTCAGGGAGGAGATGTGCAGCTTCTCTCCTCACAGCCGGCGCCGAGCCAGGCCGTCTGGTCAGGAAAGCAGACGGAGCCAGACAGACTTCTGTCCCCCATGTCCTTGCAGCCATCGCTTACAACAGGGAGTATCAGGTGAGCAGCCTCTGCTCCTGCCTCTTCTTGGCTGGAGGCACAACGCCTTGCTAGGCTGGGATAGAAGCGTGTTCTGGGCACATATAGCTGCAGTGCATCAGTCAGCTGAGTTACAGGCAGCATGATCTTGTCTGGATTAGGCTTTTCAGACCAACATTACATATGATAACTGTAAATCACATGTCATCATCACACCTTTATACTGCAACACTGGGAAAGGCAAACCAGAGCTGGACATAGCCAAAATTTGCATTAAAGTAACAGTTAATTGAAGTAGGGCTTAACAAAGAGGTATGAATGAAGGTGATTCTCCTGATTTTTTCCATTAGTATTTTGATGCTTCTTTTTTATTTCAGTAGGGAGTGATAGAGCACTCTGTCTCCAAGGTATGTTATCAAATCACAAAGCGTGTTTAATTTGCTTGTGAAGTTGGAGCCAGTATTTACTTTCCAAAGATATGCAGGAGCACAGAATTGGAAAGATTGGAAAGGTGCCACTTCTGGGAGCTGCTGCACAGCACTGCTCTCATGGACTCACGTGATTCTGAAATGTTTTTGTAATGGCACAAATCACATTTTTTAGGAGATTCTCTGCCTGCCTAGGATTTCATGATGATCTAAAAAGAGACAGGCAATGCTAGCAAAAATTGTCTTATTTGTTTTCCCTGAAGGCCAGAAATTATGAATCTCATCTTTTATTTCTCTGTTTCTAATCAATATTCAGCATTTTATTTAATTAGAAAAGTATGGGAGAGAAGCAGAACGCATCACTGCAGATGACAGATTCATTTACCCATGCAAAATTTGTAAAACTTTCTATGTATTTTCTACTTGCAAACTCTGCAATGTTTATTCACATGCGCGAAGAATTGCAAAGCAGCACAAAAAACCAAATACAACGGCAAAGAAACAATCTGTAACGCACTCACAGGTTGTCAGTAAATTAGGCCATGACCACTGAGATAATGGTTTCTAATTGGTGTGGGACTAACCCAGTTCTGCAATAGTTCAGTTCGTGCTCCTGCCTCGTTCCTCAGAGACCTCCCACCTGCTCAGTACTTTCATCTTGCAGAACTTTTTCTCTACTGAGCCAACTGTAGCCACAGCGTGCAGTGACTAAGAGCACAGGTAAAGCTTAACAAAAGGAGCAGAGCTCCTGCCTTAAATCTGCATTATGACTAACTTAATTGCTCACAACTTTCTTAGGAAGCAAGCAGCTTGGGTTGCTTGTACCGTTGCGGCAAGGGGCAGGTGCACTGAGGCTTCCCCACTTGATCTGGAAATGTAAGGGTTTATTAAGGGGGAAAGCTTGGGAGCTAAGTTTTTCTTGAGGGAAAACAAAACAAGACAAAACAATAAATAAGAGTTTCATTAATTTCCTGTAGGTAATTTTTCCAAATTCACAGCCTCCTATATGATTTATTGGAATATTCAAGTAGAGACAGAAATTCAAGCAGCCTGCAAAGGGGGGAAAAAAAAAGAGAAAAAATTGGGAAACAACAGGCGGGAAGGAAGGAAGAGGTCCATGAGTATCACCTTCAGCACTCTGAGCGCAGCAGTGAAGGGAGCAGCAGTATGGCTGCCACGTACATATCATTCCCTCTCTCCCTTCCAAGGGCCGCCTGTCAGCACAGCTGCCATTCAGAGGGGCTTCGTTCAGCTCCTGTTTCTTGCTGCCCAAGAGCCGCCAAGCCGGTGTCACTGTTGTGTCATACCCCACTCCTTTCCTTCAGAGTGAAGCGTGCTTGCTCACAGTAGCTCCCAGTGATATTTGAGGTGCAGATGCTCTCCACACTCATTGCAAAACCAGCCTGCAGGTGCTGTTATACATGAGTAACAAATGTGATTGCTTCCCCGACCTACTTTCAGCCACCTGATTATATTTAGACTGCAACTTCTTTCTCAGGTGCCTGGATGACACGGTCCTGAAGCAGGACAGGGGTTGTTCCCAGGCATGGTCCCAGCAGTAATAATTACTAAATTGAGCTGCCTTTCTCCCCACCCACAACATGTACATCTGCCCATAGGCTATAAGCTCATGTTTGATGACCTTGTTTTGTGCTTGCTAATTACCTGGTATGTCATGGGATTTCCCAGGTATGTGTGTCTCTACTGCTTGCACAGCCTAGGAACAAAAGCAATTTGTCTTTCTAGCAAGACTTCTGTGCCTTCAGGAGAACACAAGACAACACTGCATGTCTCTGGATGTTTTCATACAGAAACCTTTATGATTTTTGAAGCCCAAATACATGTACACATGCAAAAACATGCTAAATGTCATGCCCAAAACTTGCATCATACTTGGACACAGATGATACCAGCAGATGCTCCGCACCCAAACCAGGATGACAATAAACCCAAATCCTTTGTGCCACAACTGGTGGCTTCAGTGTTTCGGAACTGGAAAATTTATCTCACAATATGATGTCAATTATTAGGCACACCCATACCTCTTACCAGTCCTGAAGCTAGAGCCCATGGGCTAACCATTCTGAGGAACGGGTGCAGAATGTTCAATGAACCAATACACACTTAATATGAAATTTCACTGGCATTATGTTTCCTGATGTCTAGTTCACAGTACAGGGAAAAACAGAAGGTGACAGAGTTAAAAAATTTAACTGCAAGGAAGTGGGTTTTTTAAACAAACAAGCAAACAAACAAGAAACACATTTTCAACTAGTGATTGCCTGAGTCTTACTCTATGAGCTGCTTCTCTTTCCCAGTATAGGTCTCTAATAAATTAAATCAGACTAAAACTCAGGGTGAATGAAATAACTCTTCTAGCAACCTAAGAAATGTGGTTAAGTTATTCCTCATTTATCCTGGTTTAAAACTTGGGTGCAAAATTTGGGTGTTATGAAGAAAGTATGAGAAAACTGAGATAGGGCTTGTCTGTTGGGTTGGCTAAGGAAAAATAATGACACTGTGAATGAGACCACGTCAATCTCCACCTAGTCTCTCTATGAATCCTGGAGTTTTCAAACAGGTTGTATGACTTCATTTCAGCAAACTCGCTGATGAAAAAAATAAGTAAGAGACAACATACTAAGTTCAAGTTGTGTTTGATAATGCTTTTACTTACACTGCTGTAAGTCTACTGTGGTCAAAAATCCGACGTGTGGCATAACATTGGAGAGCATGCTGGGAAAACCTACATATAACATTCACAAATAAATATTTTAACATTCTTGCAGGAAAAAAAAAAACATAACAGGAAATTAAAATGAACTCAACTGGAGTTTATGCAAATCTGTACTTAATAAAGAGCTTTCACCACTGAATATTCCATGTTCCCAATATTTGGGGCATGGTGAAGTAAAAGTATTCCCTTTTGCATAGCCTTAGAAACATTTCCTGAAGATTTTGCCCTTGTGATAATCCACATCATTTGTCTTTGTTTTATGATAAGAACAAACACAATACTGTTTACTGATCACATGAATGACAAAGGAAAACCACTAGTTACCCAGAAATCTCTAAGGGGGAGCATAAGATTTTTGTATGTATTTATTTCATTACAGCATAAGTTGGAGTACATAAAAAGCTTTATAGTGACCTTTCCTATATATACTTCAAAAATGAACTGTTAATACATCAGTTACACATGTAATTCACCTGAATTGAGAACAGTGTCTAAAGCATTTGCATTACTTAGTCTGTTTTAATTGGCAGCATCACCATAATTATTTTATGGTTTCACAGATTTGTCCAAGGTTTATCCACCAAGACTTAAAAGCAAAGCACAAGATTCCTGCAAAAAGTAGCTTACTAAACTCTGTGGTTGTTTGAGATGTACTGCAGGTGCAAAAGGATAAGACTAATAACAGGTAAAAAAAAACTCAGGGTACTTAAAAAATACTTGAAAAAAATTGGTCATGTAGTTATCACAGTCTCAAGCACTAACTCTGTTTTCCCTTCCCTGCTACTCATTTGTTTCTACTGAATATATAGCAGGTATTTTTGTCTCCCAGTTCTTCTCTTCCCTCCTCGCCTTCTGCCTCACTCTCCTATTTCCTCTCACTGAGTAATTTATGAAGCTTAGAGAACCTCTAAAATAGCCTGCTGCTTCCTAATCCTGATGGGCTCATTCCAGCAGTTCTTACAACAGCGTTCATTGCGCCAAAACAAATGAAAAGTATGTGATTATATATTCCGAGTGCACAATTTTGCTGAATTTGGGTGTCAATCTCTGCTTTTAGTAGCTGTAATGTAAATTCAGAATAGTTCCAGTAATCTACTAAATACTGGAATCATTACTAACTTCTATTAAATCATCTCAGAATAGGAGTTGAGCCAGTAAACATACTTAAATAAAAACAGACTTTTCTACAGTGGTGCTTAGGATCACACTGGTAATAGCTACACAGAGATGTTCTTTTTGAGTCCAGTGTAAGGCTGGTGTGTAAAATAATGGTAGATAGAAAAAGAAGACCATTAAACACTTGTTACTACAACTCCTCAACTGTACTACCATTTCCCTTCTTGTGCTTTCTTAAGCTTCTCAAAAGCAATGCCACTGGAGAAAAAAAAAAAAAAAAAGAAAAAAAGGCCCAAAGAAAGATAATTCTAAATCCTCTGGATTCATTCAAGTAGAAAGCACTACATTGCAGTTCAGACACAAAGCAAATCGCCCCAGTGCCAATGCTAGGCTTTGTGGCAATAAAGGGTGACCCATCTATGGAGCAGTCAATGGAACAGATACCATAGAGCAAGAAAAGCAACAGGCCACTCATGAATAGCAACAATCAGGATACAGTACTTTGAGAGCCAATCAAACAGCACAGGAGAGTTACAGCTTTCATGTGAATAATTTATTCTTTTATCACTTTAAATTTTACCAGGTACTTATTTACAAAGAATTTTTTTTTTTTTAGATAGAGTCTACATCAGCTACTGCACAATTTTATTCATTAGTAGGGTATATTAGCATCCTTCCCATGTTAACAGTTCCTGTTTTGACCAAATAGGGTTATTCTTTTGCCAATTATTCCTTTGATTTATTTTCGAAGTGTAAACAAAATTCGTAAAAATGGTTTTGCTGCAATTAAGATTCTTTTTGCAGAACCAGTTAATAGATGGAAATAGTAAATTTCTGTCTGTTATTAGCATTTGAGAAGGCAGCCTTGTTTCTTTATTCAATTATTTTGTTTAAGATGCAATGAAGGCTCTGGGCATTTTCATGCCAGGCACTGCAATGCCTCTCAACCAAGGCACTGCCCCCTGATAGGGATTCAAACTATCACTGTAGTCTCCTGGTGCAGTGTATGGAGCCCCTCACCTCAGACTGGAGAACCAAAATTCAGAGCCTGTCTGAAAAACCGTTCTCCAGAAAACTTGTCCCATTGTACCAGCTTGTATTAAATATGTCCTGAATTACCTATCCAGGAGCTGGAGCCTAGAATCTACCAGAACTCAGAGTGCAGGAGTCTGTGCATGCTTCTGAAGGTTTTGCACAAGATTCATCCCTGCAAAAAACCTATAGGATGAGGTCCCAATATTCTTCTGAATAGTCATCTACATTTCAGAATATACACACATGAAGAGGGAGGCTGTGTTCAGTCCTTTTTCAGCTCAGGGGAATTCAAGCCTATATCTTCTGGCAGATAACCTTGAAAATGGAAGTACCCTAGGAAGGAGAAAGCAGAAAAACTATTTCCTACATATCCTGGTAAAGGTGGGAGAAGGAGACTGTAAGATTAATGGAGAAAGAACAGCAGAGAGGAATACGGCTCTCCAGCTGGTCTCAGATCACTCAATGAGAATGGGGGTTTGAATTCACCTACCTGGATCATTTCTGTGATTTTTAGCCAATTAATGTATAATGCAAAATATTGTGTTATATTGTAAGGTAAGTATTTATAGATCAGGGACTAGCTCCAAGTCCTCCAGAGATTTGGGTTAAATCATTGTAGGCTAAGAAATCAAAAATTGTTTCCATGCTCCCATGCAAATGCAGTAGCCTCCAGGCAATTATATAAATAACTGTTTTAAAAGCCAAACACACTTTGAGGGTGGCATGGCACTTTAGCTTGGACCATACAAACAGATTACAACAGTGGCTCCTGGGTATCACATCATCTGATTTCAGAGGAGTTCTGGGATGATGATTTTGGTCTTCAGTGCCTGAAGTCTAAACTCTGGTTTTAGTACCCAAGTATTTATACTTTGAATACGCTGAAGAAGCAAGTGGCAGAAAAAAAAACAGCTCCCAGCAAAAGTGCCTCAGGCTTAGTAGGGAGGAAAGAGAGGCCACAGAGCAGGAAATGTGGCTAGAAACAGCACTGTTGTCAGTCATCGAGCTGTGACTATGCAAAGAGTGTAGGAAGGAAACAGGCTTGATGGACAGCTGCTAATGGAGACCAGACTGCTCTCACTGTGTAACAGTGGAGTGAGAAGGCACTTGATACAACCTCTGCTAATGATGTAAGCTAGTGAAAACACAAATCACTGCAGATTTGTCAAATGTGTAGTGCTGTAAAGATTACTTCCAAATGTATTTCCTCATGGTATACAGCAACAAATTTTGGAAGAAAGGATGCCTTTCATTCTTTCCTCAAAGTCTGTGGCATAATTTTGCATCTCAAATCAGGGAGCCTTCTCCAAACTTGCTTAGCAGCATTTTCATGCATTACCAGGCAGGAAAATGCTTAATTAATGACTAGTTAATAGGAGTGAGAAAGCTGGCTTGATTCCTCACTGCAATGTACCATAAAATCTACACTACCAAATATTTTGAACTATGAAACCCTGTTGTATTGTAAGATAAAACTGACACTTGTGTCTTGACTGCTAATTCAAAACCTGGCATACCACTTACATCTTTTGTTTAAGTATTCACCTAAGTATTTCATGACACAGCTCGAAATACTTTCTACGGTTACAATAAAAAATGATGCTGAAGGCAAATACATCATTTTTCTGCTCAAGCTACAACACTGTAATTTAACTGAGTCAACATTTCCAAGGAATATTGTCTAAGAATTAAGTCCATCATTCAGTGAAAAAAAATCAGTTTCTTTGTGAATAACTAACAAATACACCATCTGTGGCATTAAATTCCACTGCACCAACCTGCACTGAGGCTAAGAAAAATCACACTGCAGCTCCCACCTGCGTGAGGCTTTAATGAGCTCACTGGGGAACGGGCTCGCTTGGCTAAGAACTGTTAGGACCAAACCACTGTTTTATAAAGATGGCAAATCAGATCAGCTGTATTAAAACCCCCTGCAAGACAGATGGTGAAGAGAAAAAAAAAAATACAAAAAGGAAAGAAATATCTATAAACTTCACTGCTGTCTTCTGTGAAGACAGTTTCTCTTAGGACAGAGCCTGCTGCCTCCCTTTGGAACTAGCAATAACATATAAGAATGCTAATGTTCTGCTAATGGGAACATCTTAACAAAACATAAAAAGATCTGCTGCTCTTTGATGTAGGGTCCCTATTTCTTTCTAAAATATGAATCTATACTAGAACTTTGAATATAAACAATTCCCTTCCATACTCTATGCCAATTCCAGGCTGAATAGTAAAAACACTGGTTCTGTTTTTCTGAAAAGATTTCTCAGTTGTTTACTGTAAAGCTAAAACATTTGCCTTGTCTGCCTATTGATTTTATATGTATATATAAAGTGTATAAAATAAATGCAAGTGCCCTTTTCAATATAATTTGTCTTTGCAGACAGTTTATACTTTTCCAGTTCCAAGTAACATGACAAACAAAAGTATGCTCCAACTTTCCACAGGCAAGAAGAACCTCCACGAGGCTGTCTCTCATTAGGATGCTGCTCCACCAACAGCACCCGAGTGGTTCAGAATCCCAGTGACGGCATACACCATCAGCATGTACTGCAGTTGACAAGGGCTTATTGATTACAGCAATCAATCAAAATAAATAAAGCAGTCTCTCAATCAAAAGATAGGAAAATAACATCATGCTAGTGCACAATAAAATCAACATGTGTACCACATTCCTGTTTTTCATGTCCTCCTTTGATGGTCCTGCATTAAGTTGGAAAAGCCTCTTGCCACAGGGTACTGAACATACAGTGAAACATTTAAGCTGTCTGCAGACAGTTTCAAAGAATTTACATTTGGTTTAGGTTAATTTTCCTCAACCTGAAGTTAATTAAAGAGAAGTTGAAGTACAAAATATTTCCCACAGTTCTAGTGGTCTACATGGTCATGTCAATCTGGTACAGTCTGAACAGCTTCAGTCCATTTTTGTTATAATTTAAAATCTCTGATAAAAAAAAGTATTAAAACAGTGTCTTTTTATACAGAAACCATTGCCTTTTTCCAATAAAGAACAAATCAACATTTCATATCTGCCATAACATGCCACATTTTAAAAGGGTAAGTTGTCTTTTATATATATATATATATATTCCAAATATGAACATGTGGCACACATTTTGTTGCTTAAAGCTTTAAGTCTGGTATCTGTTACCTCACTGCGGTTGAAATTCCTGGGACCACACAGTGTCATGTCTTCCTCGAACAATCTATTGCACCAAAACGCTGTGATTGAGATGATCTTCCTATACTTTTCGAACACAGGGAACAGTTGGTTTAACATAAGAACAAATACAGCTAAGTGATGTTGCCAGCAGTGCTTATCCCCTGGAATCATCTAGGAGAGAAAACAGGTGGCAGAAGAGGCTCCAGCCCAGATTATGACTACGTGTATACACACAACCAATACAAACCAGAACGTCTCATTATGACTCTGTTGTCAGGAATTTTTGAGAAATCCAAGTGTAAAAAAGTTTTCTGGCACTGGGAATTGGCACAAACATAATCCAGAGATTATCCTTTATAGCAGCTTTTCTTCTTGTTTGCTTGGCTTTTCACACAAAGCACAGCAAACATAGTAGGAGTTACACCCAAGCGAGAACCAAGAAGCTCCAGATCAATATCCTTGAAGAGGAGAGGCGGGAGCCCTTTCTCTCTGCAGACACACTGGACAGGGTCCCCTCTGTGGGAAGGAGTTTGTGGGTCCCCCAGAAGCTGAAAGCCAACCCCTGGTTGGCAGGCCAGAGCCAGGCTGGGCACCTCACAGTGGGAGGGAGCCCTCCTGGTCCCCTACTTTCTCCAGCTTCTCTGGCAGGGTAAGCACGAAGGGTAGGAGGACACCCTTAGCATCAAGGGGAGCTTTGAGAAGCTCCCCATCGAAGGTTCCCTTGAGCCCGCCATCCGCTTCCACCTCACCATCCTGGGCTAAGGTGAAGCGGAGGGTGCCAGTCCGGTTGACACAGTAGATGGTATTGCCCAAGGCAGCGCAGCGGAAGGGCTGGATTGGGCCACTGCTGGGCCGCAGGCTGGCACACTGGCTCCAGCGCTTGGCAACTGTGTTGTACCGGAAAACCTCAATGCCGCCACCAGTCCCACCACTCGGGCCCTGCTCTCCACCACGGCCGCTGCTCACGTCAAAGCGATAGATGAAGCTCTTGAAGGCTACCATGTCAGCAGAGCGTCGGCGGCTGCTGTTGTAAGGGCACTCCTGCCACTCGTCACGCTTAGGGTCATACTTGAGCAGGCGGTAGAAGAGGGATCCTCCTGAGACATAGATCTCCCCATTGCAGGTGGTGGCCTCATGAGCCACAGCAAAGGCACCCTTGGGCAGTGGTGCAACTGAGCTCCAGCGGTCAGCCCGTGGATCATACTTCTCCACAGTGAAGAGGCATTCGCCTCCCACGGCATAGAGGTAGCCATCCAGAGCCAGCAGCTTGAGCTGTGAGCGGGGCTGAGCTAGTGGGCGTACTTGGCTCCAGGTGTCAGTGAGGGGGTTGTAGCAGAAGACCTTGTCAGAGAGGCGGGCCCGGGGCTCGCTGCCCACCGGCCCTGCTATGATGCCCCCTGCCAGGAAGAGGTAGTTGTGAAGGACACACATAGCACAGCCCTTGGCGTTGGCCTCCTCAGGCAGGCGCGTCAGAACCCTCCACTCATGGCTGGCCTCGTGGTAGCAATGGATGAGGGATCCGCTCTCCTCCAGTGACACCACGGAGGAGGGGCTCTGTGGGCGGCTGCTCTCACGGCTCTGTGGCCGGCTCCCACCGCCTGGTCGCTCGAAGGCATCGCTGACCTCAGCCACCAAGAGGCAGCGCCGGCCAGCCTCCAGGCGCCGCTGCAGAATGAGGTCCCTCTCAGCCCCGCTGAGGCGGCCGTAGACGCCTGGCTCGCGCAGCACCTCCAGGTAGTGGTCACTCATGAAGCGGTAGGCAGCCTCCCGCAGCTCTGCCAGCCGCTGCTTCTTGGCCAGGCAGAGGAGCTGGTAGCAGTTGTCGAGGCGCAGCTGGGCGCGCATGGCCTCAGCGGCACAATGCAGGGCACAGGGCATTTGGAGGACACGGGCACCACTCACCACCTCAGCCAGGTTGTCATGCCGCACCTCACCCATGCGGGCTGTGTAGACGTAGTCAATGAGCAGCCGCAGTGCTCCATAGCTCACCCCTTTCACCCGCAGGATGTCCCGTGAGGCACGAGCACGGAAGTAGTCACTCTTGGCTGCCAGCACTGACTTGTGTGCCCGGATGCGCTGCCCCGACACCTCGATCACAAGGTCGGGCTCCTCTGCTGGCCGCCCTGCAGGCTGTGTGCCCGCCAGCGGCTCCCGCATACTTGCCTCCTCCTCCTCTGACTCAGAGGCTGCACTGTTGATCTCCCACTGGCTCTCCACCACATGGCTGCCAGTGGAGGATGGCGATGGTGCCCCTTGCTCAGAGGCAGCACTGCTGAAGCACAGGGAGGAGCTGAAGCTACAGGGCGAGGACAAGGTGAGCGGAGGGGCACCAGGCCCAGCCCCACTCTCCTCCTCCTCTACCACACCGCTGCCCTCCATGGAGCCACACTCCGAGACGGCCACGCTAGCTGCTCTGGCCCTGTGCAGTGCCAATCTTGACAGGCTTTGGCCACAATGCAATGCCCATCACCTGCCGGGGGACACCGGAGAGCCCTGAGCTTCTGTGGCCCAGCCTGCAGTGCTTCTCTCCAGTCTGATGCTGCTTGTGAAAACCTGAACCTCTTCCTGATGTGGATATCTCACCTCAACAGCCTGAAAAGTAGTTCTGTTTTTCCCGTTACTCAATGAAAATTTTAAGCAGTTTTCATATGCAGCATTCTTTCATGGCAACTGGTCAATGTGCTGGGTAATGAGGAAAAACGTCCTTTGAAGTCAGACACTTAGGAGTACTCTCATAGTCTGCTCATCTTGTACAGCTATTTCAGGGGAAGACAGTGGTTGCAGTCTGTTGTGGAAGGTTTCCTCTACATGACCTTCATGAAGGTTTCTTCATATCATTGCTCCTTATATGCATTCCTCCTGTTTAAAAGAAAGCATAAAAAAAATCAGCTTTAAAATAGATTTATTCTCAGCTCACTCATAAGTTCAAAATTACTAAAGTTATGTTTTCTTTAACAGCACACCAACAGTACTCTACAGTTACCAGAATTATGCTAATAGAATTCTAATTATTTACAAAACATATCAAAGGGTTTATTTTGTTATGACAAAAGCAATCTGACGTATGTAACAGCAGACATAGCTACAGTGCATCTGCAAGATGTAAATCAAACTTCGTAGGAACTGGTTCAAGATTTAAGACTTCTGCTAACAAAAAGTAGAAAAGAGCAAAAATCACAATAGATAACTAGAAAATTACTTTTTTTTTTTTGTAAACAGAAAAATGTCATGCTGCAGAACATGGCTGTAAGTAGGTTAGTCCCTGTCAGCCTAATCACTACCAAGTTTTATCTTCATTTCACAAATGCAGTTTTCAGAATTCCACAAAGAAAAAAAAAAAGAAAAAGCTGTTTGCCTTGTTTGTTTATGAATTTCTCAGGCTTGGTTTAAGTTTTGATGAATAATACACAAAATTTGTCCAAATGTGCTTAATTTCATACAGTGGGGACCTGCAGGTCTGGTTCTATTTTTAAGGAGGTTAAGTCCTTTCTATGCAAAATATAGCTTGTAATTTCCTTTCAGCAGAGGTTACTTATTTTCCTTATTAAACTAATGTTAGAAAAGTCTAACTTTTGGAGATTTTTTCATGAAAACATAATTAGTAGATGACATTGGCCATGAGATCTAGAAATGCATACTCGCACAAGCAAACTCCACTTAAATCAGTCTTATTTTCTGTGCACGTGCCCTGCAGAGGACTTCCTGTTACATTTGAGAACATTCAATTAGATGACAAATCAATACTGAGGTTTAATTTCTGGCTTTGTGAGCCTTTACGGCTGTAACAAGTCTTCAACAGCTTTTGAAAACTCCTTACTACGGAGAGTAGATTTCATAACCATTTTCTCATTTAAGTATTTTAAAATCTAGCACTTAGGAACTTTCTATGAAGTTTTATGAACTTTGGATAGATTTAGTAGCAAGTTCCCTGAGGGCCAGAACCTATCTTGTTCGGTTAGGCTCTTCTGAGTTCTTTTCTGCAGCATTAACTGGATGAGGAGAAATGCAGTGTTCTCTGTGTACGCTTGGTATGTAAGATAAATTGCTTCATTAATAATTTAAAACTGAGCAGCATTCCTGTGATTTTGTTTTTCAGTGAGTCCTCACAGTACCAAATTCACTATCCATTTTTTATTTTAACTTACTGTACTGTAGATATTAAGATTAATCTGTTTTGTGATCCAGGCCTTCCAAAGTCCCAATGATCAGCTTCGTTCGAGAGCAGTTTCTGTAACTGACACTTGCAAAGTGACATAGGTCAAATGGAGACAGTTTGAAAAACATCTTGGATGCCAGGCTCTGAGGTAGTTATATAAAGAAAATTGCTACCAGTATATCAACGTAACATAAGTAATTGAAACATTTTGTGTCTATCCTTTCTTCCAGAGGCTGAGCACCCTGATATCCTGATAGAGTTCTGGACAGCCTGTTACCATTTAAAGGGTACTGATATGCTTTTCCCCTTTGCTGTCAACATTACGATCTTCTGTAGATTCGCATAGCTCACTTCTTGGACCACCTCTCCTACCTTCTCCTCAAGGTTTCTATTCCCCCTCTACAAGAAGGAATGAGAAGCTTCATGTAGCTTCACTCTACTTTTTGATTTTGCAGGTTAAACAATAAAGGAGGACTGAAAGAGAATGCTACCATAATCAAAACAAGAGTGATAAATGTGAGAAGTCAAAAACAGTTAACTGCAATACCAGAGTTATTTGTGTATGATGAAATGTACTTCCGGCATCTTATCTCAAAGGAAAATCACCAATTACAATATTCAAAGTTGTCCAAAATGGCAGCCAGAAAAAGCGATCTTCTCAACTCTCTCAGGTAAGGAAAACAAAAAGGGTGAGATCCTCAAGCACAATAAACATACCTTTTCCCACATATCTGCTTGGCTTAGAAGTTTGACTTGCAACTGGAACATTATTAAGAAAGAGCTGCCACCCACCACAGTCCTACGAAACACCCACATTAACATCCTCTTGAGCAATCACTTTGAGGAAGAAGGGCTGATGGTACAGCTTGCTAATAGCAAGCAGAAGAATTCTGTAGAAAATTGTCTTCTGGTCTGTTTATAGTTAACTACCAGGAATATGTAGAAATTCATGCTGAGCATAAAGAGGATTTGAATCAAAGAATCACATACAATTTAGGCAACAAAGAACGCAGGGAAGCTGAAGACCTAGAAAAGCTAAAAGAGGGTTTGGAGGACTTTGTAAATCACAGACCAAAGGCTGCTCTAGCAATCTCAGCACCTTTGTCTAACTGAAAACAAGGTGTAGGGATTACACAAAGACAAAGCTGAAAAAACAATTCACTGAAGCTGTGGAACCTTTCCATTACTGAGCAATGCAACTGATCCTCAGTTAAAAGGTCATGGATTTATTGTAAAACAGGAAGAAGCTGGAAGGGGCTGATGGAAATACAATACTGAATTTCCTTTTTTTTTTTTTTTAAAAAAAAAAACAACTTATCTACAATGATCAAAGAGTTGTATTGCACTTTTGCTGACAGAGCATTCAAAAATTACAGAGTCATAGAAGATACTTCATAACTTTGCTGATTCAAAAAGATTGGAGCTCCTAGTGATACAGTTTGGCATAAAACAAACATGGTTTTAGCACTCTTATTCAAAACTGACAAACAGGATAAGTACTGGAAAAGGATGCAAGCTGTGTAGAGTACATAGCATCCTTGGACTGATGTCACCTTCTATACCAGGGTCTTTTAAAGTCAGAAGCTAAATTACATGAACTGAAACTGTTTTCATTATCAAGGGTTTGGTCTAGGAATGATGTAATGTTAATGGACAGAGGAAGTGCCAACAAACACGAACTGTATTTACAGACTTGGCAGTGACACACTTGCAATATCCTGGATGCATGCCCCCAACCCCAGATGCTGCGAGATATTGCTCAAGTAACAGAACAGATAAGAAGGCACAGCTTTTTTTCCGTCAGAGGAACTGTAATGAAGAGCTGCAGGTAAAGTTTCCTGGCACAGCATTCATTTGGCAGTTCTTCTGATAAAATCCAATTAAATGCTTGTTTTGCATTGTTCTCTCCCTATTTATTTCTCTTTTCTTGAGCAGTGCCAATAACCTTTGACCTAAACCCTGTCCTCTAGCGAGACTCACTTTCCCTGGGGACTCCGTGCACGTGGGAGGAATTGGGTTATTGCTCTCCAGTTCACAAATGGAAACTGCTCTGACTCAGTCCCAGGGTAAATTAAAGCAGTGCTTTCCCTATCATAAGCAACTCTAATTTACATTTACAGGCTATCCTCCCTGAAAGACCACAGACCAGTTCAGATCTGACTGAATGCCATTCTGCTCCACCTTAGTCCAGGAAATGCTTTTGTAAAAACTTGTTCTGCCAAACCTTACTCCAGTGGAGAATTCCCTCAGGATAGAGGAGTCATCTGATTGCGATGATTAAGGAGTCCAAAGAGGCAGGATCATCAAAAGAGAGAAAACATTTCATGTTTATTTTAAAAACTGAAAGAAGGCTGTTAAAAGTAGAATTGGCCAGTACTATCATGCAGACAAAAAGCATCCAACTCAGTCTGACAGAAGGCAAAATCTTCTGGAGTCAAGTGTAAAGAGATTTGCTTCTTTACAAAAACAGTCTGTCACACTCCCTCTCACTGAGCAGATCAGTGAAATCTCAGGGAAAAAAAAAAGTCTCTTCCTAACCAGAGAAAACATCTGGAAAATAAATAGGGACATCACTTCTCTGAAAGTGGCTGCTTGTAGCACCTGAAATCTTGCACCTTATTACAGATTTAAACTCT
Organism: Penelope pileata; assembly: GCA_013396635.1. Lineage (NCBI taxonomy): Eukaryota > Metazoa > Chordata > Aves > Galliformes > Cracidae > Penelope > Penelope pileata. Next base: position 239,827 of record WBMW01002169.1, on the reverse strand, counting down.
AGATCTTAACCACTTGAGTAACTTCCTACTTGTTAAGAAAATAAAAGATTGTCTTTCAAAGGCTCACCAAAAAAGTGCAGAATATTTTTTTTCCTTTTTTAAAAATGGAAGTGCTGAAAACTGAGGTTACAATACAATCGTAGTGTCTAAGCCTGCCTAATGGCTGTATGCCTTTAATGCAGCCACACTCAAGTTGCCTATGCAGCTTCCTGGTGACTTCTCAAGGTGCTGTAATTTTCTCCCAACATGCAATGGAGGTATGCATCCTTTTATCTCTCTCTTAACTGCAGCATTTTCATACAACAAGGATGGAAAACAAACATGTAAGAAATGCAGCTTACGATTATAGACCACACAAGAAACATGTGGGTAGCAGTTCCTCATCAGGAACAAAGAGGAAAGAAAGGATGTGTGTGTATCTGGCAGGGACAGGGGAGAAGAAATCAGTCGTAATGTTATCAAAATATTGTTGAAACAGATATTATAGCTAGCTAATCAAAACTAAAAATATACAAGTTTTGAAGAGTCATCTTGGCCAGAGAAAAGGTCTCCTAACAGTGATATCTGTAGAGAGTAACATTCTCTAGAAAGGAAAATATCTTCTTGAGTTCCTTCCAGTTTAGACTCTTCAGAAGTAGCTGGGGAGGAGTGGTGTCTCTTGGGAGTTCACACACCAAAAAGGAAATAACACCCCCACAAAATCAAAAGTTAGCAAAGGTTAACTGCAAGTCATCTCTAATATCTCTTACAAGAAGGAAAGTCTAACAAAAAAAGGAGGGTCAGAAACAGATTTTGCATGATTACAATACCTTTGATGAAAACTCCGGGGCTGATGTCTCTGCCACTGATGCACTACAGACCAGGAGGTAATCGTATGGCAATGGAGAATTGCCTCTAGTTGTAGAAATGGCCTTGTAATTATTGTTTAGGTACCAGGTGAGAGCCCGTGGTCATGTCTATGACAAACTGAAGCTTGGTTACCTTCATCGCATCCGGACACAGCTAACGCTACATTAGATGAAAAGCTGTACTCAACCCAGCAGTGTAGTGCTGCAGCTAAAAGGATGAATGCAGTCCTTGAACCAGGTACACTGGAAAACAAGGAGCAAAAGAAGGGAAAAGGATAATCTTCATCTACAGCATTAGTCGGTTTGCAATGGAACACATATGAATGCACAGACAGATGGATGGACAGACTACAGGATAGATGTTCCAGGCTCTACATCTTGGAAGGAGTAACAAAAAACATGGGAAGACAGACAAAAGTACCAAATGACTTAAGAGCTATAGAAAACACTTAAGAGAGTCTCAGAGCAGCACTCTGCTGTCAGACACTTGGTTGCTCCAATTCCGCACTGCACGCACTAGGCGTGAGCCAGCTCCCAAGCCACGAGGTGATACCTTCCTTTGCCACCTCGCAGCCACACTTTCATGCTTCAGAGAGAAGGCAGCCTGTGCCAGCAGCTGGGACAACAGGTAGTGCAAGCCTGAGAAATGCAGTACAGACACTTCTTCAGGGCTTGGTATGTTTGTTTTGTGACTTGATGACTGTGCACAAGTGTGGACACATGAAAAGTCTGCATACTAATGGCCCTCTTAGGCTGTGGAGAAAGGCCTAAACAAACCACTGGGTGGAAGCTTAAACAAAACAGAATATTTTCACCACTGAGTAAAATTCAAAAAACAGATTGCCACAGCACATTGTGAATACTGAAAGTTTAAATGAATCAGTGTGGAGAGTGAAAAACAAGCTCATGAGAGGTCTGCTAAAGGTTAAGGAACACATGCTAAACACTAAAACTGTAACCAATTTAGGAATATGCTGAGCTGGAAAATGGTCAGAGTATTTATATTCAAAGATAAATTACTGTCCCATGAGGAAATACATATATTTACCCTGCTGCACACTTCTTCTAATACCGGACTGTGGTCCATGTGGGAGGCAGGATGTTGGACATTTGATCTGATACATGAAGATCCTTATTCCAACGTGATCAATCTCTGAAAAAATGATGAGGAGAAGTGCCAGATTCTTTATCTCTAGGTGTTCTACGTTCAGGAGCCTCACTGGAAGGCACTCTGAGGTCCAGGGGGGCTTAGATTTGACAGAATCAGACTAGCTGATCTAGTGATCCTTTCCAACTTCAACTTCTGGAAATTGCCACGCACCAGGAGTACTGACATTGAGCAAGGCACCTGCTTGTGATGATTAGAAGTCTAGCTGTGCTGTTAGCATGGTTAGCTGCCATAATGCTGATTGCAGAAATGCTTCTCAGCATTGAACAGCGCTGTCAACAAATAATTGCAAACACACTCAAAGTCTCTGAAAACACTTTGGTAATGACGGTACTAATAAAGGAGGAGGAGAACATCCACCAAAAAGCCAAGTCAAGCAAACCAGAAGGTTGTTACAAGTAGATTTTGGAAAATAAAAGAAGATTTGGGCTTTGTTGTGCATTTCAGAAGAGCATTTGATCTCAATGAAGGCACTGAATTTTTACAACATACTTGCTACGTATTGCACTGTAATACAGAAGATGGGCCAATATATGTGGATGAAATTAAATTCCTTCCTTAAAATGAAAGTGGATTTTGCTTTTAATATCATTACATAAAGGACATACAGATTACAGAGCTGAAAGCAACAGAAGTCTCTGAAAGTCTGTCACCATTGTGCTTGAGAAAGAATTTGCCAAATAACAATCTACTTCAAAGGAAAGCCAACAAAGTCCCATTCTTCTGAGACGTATGACCATGAAAAGAAAGTAAAACTTCAAGAGAATTGAATAAAACCACTTCTTTTTCCTGACAAACTCTAAATCGGGCACTTAAGGAAAAAAAGTCCCCCCTTTAGAGTGAACAAGCTCACTGATTTGTTGGCAAAGTAAGTAGGTGATGCTTAGAAACACAGAGATCCTTCAGCTACGCAGTGAATGACATCCTTCTCATTTTGGAGGACATACGTATATTGTTTCCTTGCTATTTTCGCCCAGATACTTTTTCCAACTGAAGGTTTACAGCCCCTCTAGCCACAGCTACTAATGACAACACATCTAGTTAGATTTACTAAATAGTTCCAGATTTCTGCAGACATCATCACAGCACAGCCTTTGGACTGGATTCAGAGATGGAGAGAGATGCCACAGCTCTTGAGCGTGGCAAAGGCTGACTTTGAGGGCAGTTCTACACGGCAGATGGCAATACAGCAGAGATAGACCTAAGACAGCCAGATCAGACAGCAAAAAATAGTCCAGCACAACAGCACAGAGCTCATACTCACTAATCTGAAAGGAGGCAAAGAATTAGCTTGCACAGACTTCCATCTGCCATCGAAGTGCTGCTAGTAGAGTATGCTGTTGGGTCTATAACCATGAATTATTAGGTGACTCATGAGTCTGACATTTTTTATTTATTATTTCATGGAAACCAGGCCAAGATAGAGGGAGATGGTGCAGGCCTGGGGCCATATTCCTGCACAGAGCTGATCTGCGGGTGGGATGCACCTCCCAGTTCTCCCACAGAGGCAGAGACAAATGGATTTAGTGTGCCTGAGCTGTATGGTACTGCTGATCTATCCGTATCCAGCTCCTGCAATGGAATCTGGGGCACACAGACACACAGCACATAGGTATAGCTGTGTGCCAATAGAATGGGATCCTTAAGAACCAGCAGATGAGAGCTACCAAGTGCCAGCCAATGCAGAAATACTGAAGATTATGGTGAAGTGCTTAGCACAAGTGACCAGGAGGTTTGGGTGTCTTAGCCCAGAATTTTGTCCAAAATAAATCTAAATTACTTTAAAAAATACCAATACTGACACTTGCTGCTACTCCTTCCTTTATCTGACAAGCTTAAAATCCCTAGATGCTGAGTGCCCAAATCATCAAGCTATGGACTATGATAGGCAGGCTACTCTCATTCAGACTAAAACTATATTACTTTTCACAGAAACAATCAAAATGGTACTGAGGGAGAAAGAAAAAGAATACAGGGTTCTCTTCCTTGATGAAAGGGAACTTTCCATATTTCTTCCCAGTTTTCTGTGGGGCAGGGCTCAGCTGTCTGGGGACACTGCCCGCCCTGGCTCATGCTAGGTTTTAAAAATACTTTAGCTGATCTCAAAGCAGAAACACATGCTGGAGTCACAGGTACTTCTGTGGCAAGACTCTCCTGTCAGAAATACCTGTAAGCTGTCAGCACCAGCTTCACCAAGCAGTGGGAATGTGTTCAGTAGCAATGATGTAACTGAGGGCTCAACAAAATATGAGGCTACTCTGTGTCATCATCAGAACTGAACAAGGCAAGAAGAGAAAATTGAGTGAGACGCATGCTGATTACATTACTAGAATGGAATAGTTTCTGGCCAGTCTGACGCAGACGTAAAATAGGTTCCTATTAAAACACTTCTATTTCTACAGCCTGACACTTTCTGCATTTGATGCATGACATTATTTTTTACTAGAGTGTAAACTTCATAAACTGAACTGGGTGTTGAGGCACAGACTTTCTGGCTGCACCGATTTCTCAACTTTGACACCTATAACTTAGAGCAAGCAATTCACTATTTCCCACAATAAACACTTTTTTTTTCCATTTAACACAGCAGATAGGTAACAGTTAATAAGTCTGAGTCTAAAGCACAGAAAGCACTGCCTGGTTATCTAATTTATTCCTGCAAGTACAGGCCAAAGAATTTTACTCCTGTACCATGCCAATACCTTCTGGTTGAATTAGGTCAAAGCATTCTTCTGTTCAAATCACCCATCTCACAGCTACAGAGCTTCTCTGCTTCAGCTAATGACCTTGCTGGAAAATCAGGTGTTAAGTGGATCACTGTGGAGACCTTTAAGAAATACATATGCTATGCTTTAATTTGGAGTTCTCTTTTTCATCTTGTGCACTCTCCTATCTGCTGCCCTGCCAGCACTCTCTTTTCCCCAAATGATCCGTGCTCCTTCTGAACAGAAATACCGACTGGCAGCACAATCCTGAGGGATGATGATGATCACAGCTATCTCAGGACTGTCACATCTGCTTTTTGACTTCCTTACACAGAGGAGAAGACTGCAGCATACTACAGGATAAAGGCTTGTTAATACGTGCAGTTAGATTTGCATCAGATGCAGCAGTCAGGGTGTTATTCTTGCACTCGTTAAGTAGCAATGTATGCAGAGCTGAGGACAGTCAGGACCTGCAGTAAGAACCAAGGATGTCAGATCAGAACATGAGGCAGAGAGGTTTCATGGTTAGGATTCGGAAGGTGTGAGTAGAAGCACAGATCCAGGGATCCCAATTTGTGATTCTTGAACATTTTGAGACTTTGAGCATTTGCTCCCATGTCTAAAGTTTTCTTGCCTCTGACCAGGCAGAGATTTTAGATCAATGACATCTTCTCGACGCAGATATCACGACTTTCAGACACTGTTCTCTGAAAAGTTGCCTGATTTTCGGAGTGCAATGGAAGTACTAATTTGGCTGTAAGGCTGTAAAATGTCTTGGCAAGGATGCTGTCCAGACATTGGGCTGACATACCAACAGTTTAACAGACATTTGCAACTCTGTTGCCCATCACAAAGACCTTCTGATCTTATGTCACAGAAGTAGGAGACCAGAGAGTGAATGGTCCAGACCTCAACCTGACTGACGAGCAGCACCCGTGAATGTCACCACTGGAACATATACGAGCAGTCTTTGCCTCCCTTTTCTTGTACTGCAGTGCGAAACATCTTGCGATACGCGGCAGTGACTGACACCAAAGTTCACAAAGCAACGCACTCAAACATTTATTCTACTACTTTGCAGTGAAAACCAAAGTCCTTCAAGACTCTCTCTGTCATTAAACAAGAAATGTGTTGTCTCTGCACTGCCCACTTGATCTCAGTTTCACAGTGCTTTTTGATAAAGGAGAGTCTCACATCACGTTAAATCCCACCCCTGTCGTAGCCAGGGGAAAATTCCGGTTAACTTCATCAGGAGTTCCTACACTGTACGTACAAATGTGTACAGAAGCCTTTTTTTGAACGGAGGAACTGAAGGAGTGCAATGAAGGAGAGATGAAAGAAAACTGTGGGATAAGAGGAAAGCTCTCCCATGACGAGATTTGTCTTTGATTGAGTGAATCAGAGTGTTTATTGTTAGCGTGCCATTCCCATAGCAAAGGGTTGGGTTTAGGTTCTTAGCATCTAACACTTTAAAAAATGGGTCACAGAAATCAGAGTTTATTGCCAGTGCTCAGGGCCTGTTCTTCCCATCTACTTACAAGAAAGAGAGAGAGAAAAGCAGAACTGCTTCCAAAGGGGAAAAGAACCATTGCTGATCTCTGACAGGCTGATAGTCCAAAAGGATCCAAAAGTCCAGGAGCCTTTCAGCAGTAGGGATCCACTCGTGAAGCTCACTCTGCTCCTGAAATAATCCTGGGGGAATCAGCATCCAGAGAAACAATAAACAGCTTTCCTACTCCGTGAATGTGTACATGCAAAATAATTTCAGCACTATTCATGAATGCCAATCCTGTTGTGACACACAGCATAACAGCATGGGAGCTGCTTGTCCAACTTACATGGATTTGTATGGAAAGGCTGCGGTTTCTGGCGTGTTTCCACGTGAGTTTCAAAGGGCTGTCAGGCGGGCTGTGTCAGCCAGAGGCGCAGCAGTGGCAGCTCGTGAAATGCTGCACCTGAAAAGCATTGATGTGACACATCTTTCTTCTCCTTCTGACTCACAGTGCAAAATCTGAGGAACTACTGGATCTTTTTCAGCTTGTTTTGCAGAAAATAGACTGACTTAACTGATCATGAATTCCTGCTGTCCTCTCTGAGGTGGTATGAGGAACTGGAAAGTACCAAATGTTGGCTGTGTCCTTTGTTCTATGCTGCACGCTTTTTTGTATTAACATGCAGTTGTATTAACACACAATACTGACCAAATCTTGCAGTTTTTTCAAAGCCAAAACTGCCGGTCAGCATCCAAGAGGACAGAGAAAAGGCTACAGGACTGCCAACACTAATGAATAAAACCCAGCATTCATGGTCCCAATCCTGCAGATTTAAATGCTAGACACAGGATGAGCCCCACTCCTAACACTATTGCAAAAATACACATGTAAACTGCTGGAGTCACTGCAGCAAGAAGGCACAATCCCCATCCGCCCGCTGTGCTGCCACGTGCTCACCGGTGCCGGCACAGGGCAGGGCCACACGGCCCAGGCTAGGAAGGAACAAGGACTCTGCTCCTTTAATGCCAGCTCAGCCACAGATCAGGTTAAGCTGGCTGTCAAACCCTGACCTGCTCTAAAGTAATTCTTTTCCAATAAAAGTGAGTAAATTGCACCTGTCCTCCGACAAGACAACACTGAGACCAAAAACAAAACAGAAAAGATGACTGATGACGATTCCACTAAAAGCAAAGCAGCAGGGTTAGCTACACCATGCCCCAAGAAGGCTAACGAGATCTGACACAATGAGAATGAGCTCTTCTCTAAAATGGGTATTTCCAAGGACCTAACGCGGTAGGAAATACTCAGCCAACTCCTGTTCTTGGGAAAGGAACAGCCTGACTGCAATGCTGCAGAACCTCAGTGAGTATCGACAGCAAAATCCCTGCAAAACCCACGCAGGATCTCAAAGATCAAAACCACCACCACTACCACATTTAATTCTACTCTAAAAGAAATTGCACTATCTCCTTTCATGTTTTATTACAGCCACCTTTAGCAGCCAGCCACCCCCAGTACCCTCCTGCAACAGGATACACTGAGCCCCCAGCAAGCAGGACCTGGATCCAGTCCTCTCCCCACATCCCTGTCTCTAGGTAACCCAGGCCAGCCCTAAATACTATAATCCTGCTTTACTGTAGTAAAGCCACTTAATGGCTTTCATTGAAGGCACCTGCCAAACAGCACTGATCTCATATTTATTGATGTTCCCAGCAATCATTTTCTCTGCCTATTCAGGCTATTTGTCACACAAAAAAGTGATGTAAGCAAAGCGTTAGTAGACGGAAGGAAGCTATCAAGGATTTCAGACTTTCTAACAACTGCCACAGGCCCAGAGCTGCAAATCCCAGCTCCCAGGAGCGTGACCCCCCCCCGTGCCACGGCTGCAGGGACGGGGCCGCAGGGCGAGCAGAGCTGGGGCAGGCGCGGGCCGGGCCCTGGCACCTGCATGGCACTGACCAGACGGTGCCCTCAGCACTGGGGGCCGCGGGGCCGCTGGCACACGGCTCATGTCCTCATTAGAGAGTGAATCTGGGGGGGGGGGTGATGGGCCCTGGGAGGAAGGGAATACAGCACGGGGAGAGGAGGAGGCTGCCAGAGCGTTCAGCCAGGGGATACCGCAACGCGTTGGTTGTTATTTTTCTGTAAACATTTCATTTAACTCCTTCTGGGGAGACAGACAGCTAAATCCATAAAAAACAGAGTAGCATCTCAGATCATATAAAAGGATCATGCTACTTTATTGCTTTTCTATTTTTTACTGTCCTGCCTTTGCTAGCTTTCTGTTCCAGCTTCTATTGTTCCTTTTAACTGCTGCGCAAAAGACGCACACAATATTATTTCTGGAGGTTTTTTCTCTGCGGTCAGCGAGACAAGTTACACCGTGGCACTGACCGGCATCCGCTGTGCTCTGTGCAGGCTCAGCGCTGCCTTCTGCTGTGCTGAAGGAGCCAACCCAAAGCCCTCCCGGCTGCAGGCAAGCAGAATTCCGCGGGACCGTTCTGCTGTCACCGCCTGCTCCGCGCTGCAGAGCCGCGGGTACCACACGCCGCGGGCTCTGGGCTCTCAGAGCCCACGAACCGCTCCTGGCGGGAGGCGGCTGCTGCGCTGCGCACCCGCGCGCGGCGATGCGGGAGAGCCGCGCTCCCCACAGGGCAGCGGCACGGGCAGAGCAGCGCAGCGCCGGGCCTGGCCCGCGGCACCCGGGAGAGACGGCGGAGGATGCCCGGCGCGCTGCCGGCAGCCACGCGGATTAATGGGGCCGGACGAGAGCGCTCAGTGCGATGAGATCTGATGGAGCGCCCGATCCCCGCTAACCAACGCGGTGCCGCAGCCGGGGCCGACCCCCGGCGCAGAGCCCCGCTCCGCCGTGCAGCCCCGCGGCCCGGCCACCCCCTTACCTCGGGCAGCGCAGCGCTCCGGGCGGGCGACCCGGCCCCGGCTCCCGAGGGGCCGCGGGGCGCCAGGCCGGGCCGATGCCCACCAGCGGGCCCGGCGATGCGGCGGTCGGAGC
>WBMW01002169.1:209844-230479 GCA_013396635.1 Penelope pileata | reverse complement strand
GCCGGAGCTGCGCTCGCCCGGGGGCCGCGCTCGGCCCTTTGTTCCCGGCGCACTCCCGCGCACAGCCGCGGACCTGTTGCGTGCGGCGGCGGCGGAGCTAAGGAGAGCGGCTACGGGGCGGGAAGTGCCGCCGCCCGGGGGAGGCGGGAGGAGCGGCCCCACCTGCCCGCCCTGAGGTGGGACTCCCTCGCGGGGCGCCGGGGAGCGGCCTCCTGAGGGGACGGGGCCGGAGGGGGCTCGCTGTGAGTGCAGCCCCGGGCCGCCCCCCGCTGGGGGTCCGGGCGGTGCCCACCTGCGGCCGCCTCGGAGCCGCCCGCCCCTCCACTTCCCGCCCCGGGGCGGTGGGGCCCAGCCCGGGCTCGGCCTCTCCACGAGGGACTCCCGCAGGCAGCGCCCCGGGGGGGCGCACCCACACGGTGGACTGGGCAGCGGGAGCTGCGCAGCCCCTGCGTTGCTCGGGTTTCTGTCGGCTGACACAGCTGGGTGAGGGCCAGGTGGTTTCCATTTGACTGCAGTTTGAGTCTGGGTCCAATTTTATCCCGCTTTTCAAAGCTGAGACACTAATCAAGATTCCCAGAACTCGATGCATTTCCCGGTTTCTTGAAAATAAAATGAACCCTCTTGTTGCATTATGTATGCCCTGACGGCGTCAGTGGTACTTAGGTACCTCGCACCCTGCTGCAGGCTTCGGTCAGACTTGCTGTGTGCAGTGCCTCCTGAACACTGACACCACATCTCCAAGCCTGTACAAACTGTTAACTGTGTGGATATTTCACATTGCCCTTGCAAGGTATTGTTTCCCATGACACTTTCCTAAAACCTTGTTCTTCTGCAGCTTTTCTCCTTTCGCTCCCTCCTCTGGGTCTGGCATTCTGCTGGACTGCTCTCTAGCAGCAGCCCCACGGCTCCTGGCCTTCTCCTGAGCAAGGCTGCTCTCTCTCATTTTCCTTATATCCAAACTCAATCTACTCCCTTTCAGTGTGAAACCATTTGCCTTGTCCTATCCCCATAGATCCTGCTAAAGATTCTGTCCCCTTCTTTCTTATAGCTCCCCTTTAGATACAGAAAGGCAGCAATCAGGTCACCTCAGAGCCTTCTCCAGGCTGAACAGCCCCAGCTCTCTCAGCCTGTCTTCATAGGGGAGGTGTTCCATCCCTGGGTCATTTTTGTGGCCCTCCTCTGGACACACTCCAACAGGTCCATGTCTCTCCTGTGCTGAGGACTCCGCATCTGGACGCAGTACTCCAGGTGAGGTCTCACCAGCACAGAGTAGAGGGGCAGGATCACCTCCCTCACCCTGCTGGCCACGCTGCTTTTGATGCAGCCCAGGATATGGTTGGCTTTTTGGGCTGTGAGGGCACATTGCTGGCTCATGTCCAGCTTGCCATCCACCAGTACCCTCAAGTCCTTTTCGGCAGGGCTGTGCTCTATCCTTTAATTTCCCAGCTTGTACTGATAGTGGGGTTTGCCCTCTTGGCTTTGTTGAACCTCATGAGGTTCTCCATTTCTCCCTGTGCTGGCTGTGTAACCACGGTAGCCGCGTGCTCTTCCAGCTCCATGATGATAGTGAGCATGGTTGGGTGTCTCCTTGGTCATTTTGAGCATGGTTGGGTGTCTCCTCGGTCATTTTGTCCCTTTGCTCCTACTTTGCCTTTCTAAAACCCTTCATGCATCACGTGTTGAACTAGTCCCCCGCACAGCTCTTGCCTGCAGTGCTGGATAAGTGTAACCTCTTGAAACCACTGGCTCCACTCATCTTATGCACATACTTAAGTGAAGCACTCCACTTTAATGCTAGTTATCAAGCTGAGGTCATGCCTCATCTCGCTGAGAGGCTGGCATGCTCTCTGGGGCCATGGGATAAATAAGTAATAATAATACAGTGTTGCAAAGGTTTTAGAATAATTGGTGGCTACAACATGTGTCTTCAGCATAATTGTGAATTTCCTGCTGTTCCCTCATTTGGATCCATTACATTATTGGTTTCTGTGCAAGGTTTCATTCCTGGCTAGCTGGAAGAAGTTTCCATGCAATATGAGCAGATCCATGACAGCCTGCCAGGAATGACTCTTCTCTCCTGACATCAGGAACCAATCTTCCTGCTATGTTGTGTGAATTTACATACCATATATTGCAAGATGACACTGGAACTAGACAACAAATAGGGGTCTGGGAAATCACTTCAGAATCCCTGTTGCTCAGTTCCTATGTGAGAAGCCTGACTTCTGTTTACATTAATGAGAGCTATGTGACTGTGCCTACAGCATCACACCTGAGAGCATGTAAGATCGTTCTGACTCATGCTTTCTGACTACGTGATGGTTTTCAGCTCTACAAAATGTTCCACTCCTCATCAGGTTTAAGTGTCATGTCACACTCCAGCCTGTGTTTACATAGAGGTGTTGGAGCTAGAGATGATTGAGAACGGTTTGTAGAGAACCAGTGGCTAGGAAGTAGTGTGGTATTTACATGGCATTTAGGGCTCATCCTTGCCTTGTGGCCAGAGCCAGCCAAAGATCTGTGCAGTGAACACCGCAGAGGCTCCAGCCTGAGAAGTTGGGTAGTGCTCAGCTTTCCAGACTGTATTATCATTGAGTATTGTCAAAAGCAGATCAGGTAAAATAACTTCCATTCTATTTTGTTTTTTGAAAGTTTAGCTTTTGGCAGCAATTCCTGAAACCTCTGAACACCAGCCTAATGTCCACTCTTTAAGATCATGTAGAAAATTTGTCATTTCTGTTTCAGGGGCTTTGATTCTTGACCATTGAAGCTGCAGACGTTCTCATTTAGGGAGGTCAGGAACCATTTAACAAATTGCTATTTCACTCAGATGAAATTCTCAATGCATATCCTATGGACCAAGAGACTCTAAACCTTCCTTGACATCGGGCTCAGGGTAGCCCTGCAGGCGCACACAGGCTGGCTGTTACAGATAAGCAAGTTAGAACCCTGCAGGTAACGCAGCCATGGTGGCGAGGAGCTGGGCACAGGCCCATGCTCAATTAGTTACCCTGCTAATTGGGTGCATTGTGCAGCCTGCATTTGCTGAGTCTGTTGTGTTGTGGGCACGTGTCCAGCACACCAGGTAGGACTTGCATGCCTATACCAAGCAGACTTGCTTGCAGTGCCTACACAGGTGCAAAGCTGTTGGTAGACTATTCTGTGTTTTAAATCGACACAAGGACATCTTGGGAAAATCAACATTGCAACACCAAAATTCTGGAAGTGCACAGGTAGAACCCAGTGGTATTTCACCTGTGCATACTGGGATAAGCACCAGGTACGTGGCAGCAGTGGCTTATACCAGTAGTCCCTGCAACATCCAGAGATCTGGTTCATGGCCAGAAGCCAAAATGCAACCAAAACAAAACGAACAGGGGAAGAAACCTGGCTCCTTTTGCTCATCCTGTGTTTGACAGCTGAAGACTTCTGGGTGAAACACTTCCTTTTCTGTAATACAACGGCCTCAAGGGTTGGCTTGACTGCTATTGCTGGCAAAGGGAAACAGCTCGTTATATTTCTGCTGAGCAGCCCAAGATGACTAAAATAAATCCTGTATATCTGGAATATAAAAAGCATACGTGCTGTAGGCATGTTACACAGCATATATTGTATATGGAAAAGAGTGGGGCTGATGACTCAAGCCGATCTACCTTTGTGTATTACATCCACGTAGCACACCCAAATAGTAGAATTTGAAGGAAAAAAAAAGGCTCATTGTACCAGAAGGGTGATCTGCTTGTAGGAGTGCTAATAGCTATAAGGAAAAATAGATCATGAAGGTTTCTTCAGGGTTGAGTCTTATGGTTTTATGCACCAGAGACAGATCAATATGGTTTTTAATTTAAGAGAAAAGAAAAAGGAGCACAACAGAAGAGGCTGGATTATTGAGAGCTTCATCGCCCAAAACAGTGCTCTGAACAGGTAGAACAGCTTTTAAATTGGTTAAAAGTATTTAGTCAGGTTAAAAGATGGGGGAGACACAGCTTTTACTTAGATGAACAATTGGGAAACAAGCACACAATCTCCCAATTCACTAAAAAAAGATAGTAAAAACCTAAGGATTTGAAACAGAGAATTAAAACCTAGCCTTGCTCTTTACAGTGCCATGAGATTACCCCGTCAGTGTTTCTTCCTGAACATAATCAGCCACGGATGCCACACTGCCTGTCTCCTCACTGTACATCCATGACCAGCACTGCAGCTTGGGAGCAAAATACTTTGTGATCAGTGTGTTCCTCCCAAAATACTGATACACCAGTGAAACTTCTCCACGCAGAAGTATGGGCTGCCGCCATCTCTGCTTCCTGGGGCAGTGGGGTTGCTGCAGGGATGGGACTGGCTCAAGGATCCCACCTGGCACACAGATGCGTGAGCAGCATTTGCAGCACTCTTGTGTGCAGCAGCACAGAAGAGGCTTAACCTAACTGATGGTGTCAGTTGCTTCTGATCTGGATCAAGAGCCTCACAGGCGACACTGTAGAGGTTGTTGCATTTACAAATCTTGGCTGAACTAAGAGTAATCCTTCTCATTAAAGTACGTGGTCTGTGCTACCCAACTCTCCAGGAAAAGAGCTTTTTAAAAGAGCACAGTCAAAAACACTTAGTGCAGCCTGATGGGCATGCTCTGCAATTTGAAATGCCGGCAGAGGGAGAGAAACAGAATAGTCCACAGGAGACAGCCTTTACAATTTGCTCTGGAAGGTAGGAGTTAGCACATTTCTTTGTGCCAACACAATGACTCCAGTGCTCAAGGTGAAACCCACAGCGTTTCTCTCCAATCAGGACTAACAAAGAGCAAAAATGAAAAGTCCATACATCTGCATCCAAGCTGTGTCTGATTTCCTGAACTCAAAACCTTTCTTGTTGGTATTTGGGAATGCAAATATACAGACTTTAGTTGTAATTTGGTACTTCTGTGCTTGCAAAAACTCTGCTAGTGGCTTCTGATGTCAAAATACCCCTTAAGTAGGGTTTCCAGTGAATGCTTACAATGACTAAATCTCCCCCGGGGCATGTCGCCTTCCTCTGAGGTGCTCTGGCTCATCTTCCAGGCTGGGACACACGGTAGCGAGAACTGTGATTTATCCCTAGAGTATAACAATATGCACATCAGGAGAGCGTGCAGTTCTGCTGTCAAGGCCTGTTTTGCTGTAGGAAAAAAATTCCCTTTGAACACCTTTGAAGGTCGTGCTGTCAATGACTAACTGCCTTTTATAGAGCAGTTTATGGAGCTTCGCCAAAGCACTTGAAGTGCTTTTGGTCATATGTCCACATTGTTGCATTTTAAACAGACTCCTAGTAAATCTTTATTTGCCTAGGAAATTATGAGATCCTTTCAGAGCCGTTTCAATGTTGCTATTTTCGTGTTTTGTCTTAAAGGCAAAGAGGGTTCCTGGCAGCCTGGTAGCTGGGCATGCCTTTAAAGACAAGGCTGCAGGCATTAGCAAGCACAAGGCAGCAGCAAACCAACTAATTCTGAAGATCTTGAGCCAGATTTCTCAAATCAAATAACAGATAGATCCAGCAGAGCACATAACTGCATTTGTGAGAAAAGCAGAATATAGATTCCACATGCAGCTATATAGATGCCAAGTCTGAACAGTGATGGAAGTAAACCAGAATTCTGGGCTCTGGTGCAATGCAGGCAGCTTACAATCCACCACAGACTGAGACCCCATGCACCAACCTTGCATAGGTACCTGTATGATAGGGGCAAAGCGTATGCTGGCAACTCTGCTCCCATCATAATGGCATAAGATAAAAGTGTAAGAGCTGTGGGAAGAATCAGCCTCCTACTCACATCATTTCTGTTCCCTCACTTTAAGAGATCGCCCCACTCCTGCCCAGTTTGCAGCAGGGGCAGTTCAGCAGCCACATGTATGGGATGCCTGCAGCGAGGAGCACAGCTTGAAGGGCTAATCGTGGGCTTAGCAAGCAGGAATGTCTTTAATCTGTTTTCTTTCATAGACTTATCATGTGGCTTCAAGTCACTTCTCTACTCAGTTTCTTCCGAGCTATGGATAATGCTAATCTACTTTCTTAACAGGACTATTATTGCATTATTATTTCTATGAAGACATGTAAAGTAATCAAAAATACTGAATCAACGCCCTGGTACCACTCAGATACACAGAAATATTCAGAAATAGATATGCTCAGAAGTACATATTAACTCTTACAGAGCTCTCCATTAATTGCATCTTTCAAACTGCAGATTTTTCTCACCCCCAAATGCATTTCATAAAAAATATTTTTTCTTTATGAACTTAGATAACCAAAACAAATGTAAGAGAGAGGAACAATGAAGTTTAAGCACTAAACCACAGCTCAGATCTTTCCCAGCATTCTATCATGTCTCAAAGGGGCAGTACACAACTTCTAACACTCGGCATCCCACCCATACAGGAGCTGCAAATTCCCTCTGGGATACAAATCCCCTTCGAGGTGTGGGAGTTTACAACATTCTGCACTCATGGATTTGATTTTGTTTCCTGTCTGCTACTGCAGCAATCAGAATGGCAGGGAAACACAAGAAAATACCAACGAATGAAAAGTCAACATTTTCCAGAACAATAAATAAAATCGACGTGGTGTTAAAAACAAGAACAAAGGGCAGGCCTTAATAGCTACTCTTTTTACCTCTTTTCAATAACTCTTTATTTATAATAGTGCAGGTACACACAAAAAGGCCATTCCTGAGTCTGATGGATATGAGTCTCAGAATTTAAACACAATAATGGGATACTGTATATATCCTTTAGGGCAGATTAACCAGGATGAATTGCCAGTTACCAACTGAAAATTAATTTCCTCTGTTAATATTTTGCTCTGCAACTCTCACTTGGAACATTGCATCTCATTCTTATGGATCCCACGTGCTGCCCAAACGATGTGTATTCCCTGTAGACAGCATAGTGGAAACTTCACTGCTTAGATACTATTTGTGTCCGTTGATACAGAGCTCAAACTTCCTATGAGAGTCTGCATCTTTTGCAGAAACTGCATTTGCAATTAAATCCTAGAAACTATAAAAACCAAAAAATATTATTTGTTGTCCTAATCACATATTCTTTCATTACTCATTAATGCATGTCCCAAATTCTAGCCTTCTTGTTCAAGTAGTAAAGAAATGCACTTCTGAAATTCATTTTTATCGCGTTTTTTATTAAACATTTTTTCAGTTTATACTTGGAACATAAATACACAAGTTTTATGGCTCATGTTATAAAAGACCCTACTATGTGTTAGAAAACATATACAGAATATACTGTAGTGGTTACACTTGCTCCCCTTTTTCCCTGTATTTTACCATAAATTCTATTAGTCTAGCAAAGCAGTACCATAAAGCAAATCCAACCTACCTAGCAGCAGTCTCAAACAGCTCTAAAGATTACTTGCCTGCTGTGAAAGAAACTTTGGTTCCTGTCTGCTTTCATTGTGAGGTAATACCTTACTGCGTAAGCTGCATAGCACAAAACAAGCATTGCATGTCATGCTCACTTCCATTACTGAAGATCCCCTTCAACGCATATTTCTAAGGAAAGGCGTACAGCTTATCTTTTCCTTTACCACTTAGTGAGACAAACAGATGTGTTTATTTTCAAAGCAGTAAAGTGTACATGAGGGTCCCAGATCTGTTCTTATTGAAGTCAGTGGCAAAACTTGGGTGGACTTTCTGAAGAGCAGATTGGTACTTTGTTTTTACTGTTTTATTGACCAAATTGAAGAAAGCTGCATTTCAGATCAAAGATTCATCCTGAATATCATTTAACATTTTGAAACTGCCATGCCTCATAGCTAGCAGGTCCTGTAATAAATCCACACATGGATTTCCAGTGGAACATGTGGGGCCTCAGCTTACCATTCTTAGAAATACAGATCCACGAGAAACTGGGCATAATCCTCCAGTACTAAAAGCACAGACATAGAAGCCCACACCCAAGGAGCACGCAGAATCACACCTGTAGTCTTTCTGCTGTAGTGTAGCAAAGGGACTATGCTTTATACACAGAAGAATCTTTTAATATGTTTTTCACTACACGTACATTACACTGTAACATTTAGTACTTCCACACAGTGGGCAAAGAGCAACTCCCAGGGCCATAGCTATGGGAGAATGCAGAAAATGCAGCTGGCCTTGATCCCTCAGGCCAGGGAAGACCAGGCAGAAGGAGAAGAAGAGGAGGAAAATTTGGGGAAAATGTTTCTGGCTGCCTGGCTTAGAGGCACTCTACATTTTTTCACACAGGGACCAATGCCAACACTAATTCCATATCCATGCTGGCAGCACCCAACTGACACAGCAAGAGTCATGGTGAAAGACTCTTCAAATAAAAGCACAAAGCAGTAAGGAAATCTCTAGACGCACAATCCAATCCACAACAAATGTTCTTCGTGACTTATTAAAGTTCATGTTATTATGGCTCAAGAATCCTGTACTGATGGCAGGGTGTGTGCCCAACCTCAGGAAAGAAATCTGGGTGTGTATCTGATTGTTGAATTGTCTATTTTGGTGCCAGCTAGCAGGAGAAGGTTCACTGCCACAGCATCCCCTCTGTGTCTCATGGGGCAGGGAAGACACAAAGCGCGGTGCTCCATCAAACGTGGTCAGCTGGCCCACAAACCAATTTTGGAAGCAGCTTGGTACAGTTTTGCTTTTCAGAGCAGACTGAAAATTGAGAGGGATACACATTTGGTGCAAAATAACAAATTTCCATAACACTTTAAATCCTGCTGATATTTAGGAAAATATTTTTTTTTTTTTTTTTTAAAAAAAAGCTCTTATATTGAACAAATTCATTTATCCTCTAGAATTGTTTACTTTGAAATGTCATGTGCAGGGAAACACTAATTATGGCCGATGTTGATTTAAACTATGCAGACTGAAACAAAACACGGTGGAATCAAGGAGTTTGCATTAAAAGTAGAAGAAATAATTTGAGAGAACTACATCCCCTTATTGAGATAAGAAGAGTGCCAAAGCAGCCAAAAGTTGCACTCAATTTTAGGCAATGCAACCATCTGGCAGACTTTCTGCTTTGAATATATTTAATTTATACTTTACTGAACTGATGGACAGTATTAGAGCTTTTAACATATCCAATTTAAGTTTAGGAGTCCTAATTTATTTGTATCTTTCAGTTTATTAACAAGGGAACAGGAAATGAGGCATCTCATCACCACTCTATGCAATGTCTTTCTGAGCTGAAGGCTGTGTCTTGCATTTCACATGCAGAGATGAGTGCAAAAAGCAATGTCCATAGTATCCCCAAGTTCAAAATTCCTTTTGGAAATATATCCATTCATTAAGAAAAGATGATTAATTATGTCCCTGTTTAGAATTCAGCCTCTAAAACTGTACCAAAGCAACATCTTGTCCCATGGAGAGAATGAATGCAAAGAAGTTGTGCAGCCTATTTTTACAATATCCACTTACAAGACTGCTTGGCTGAATCTCTGGGTGAGCAGATCAGACCATACCTCTGCTGTCTGCACTTATGCAGTGACATTATTTGATAGGTGCTTGCCTGAGGACATAGCACAAATCCACTGATGTAGGACAAATATCCACAGTGATTACTTGCGCTTCCTATAGGTATTCCAGTATTAGTATATTTCTGAGCTCATTATTTACATACTGGATATGCACATCTCCTTAATAATGGCATAGTGCACATCTAGCTTTGATACCAAATTGCCAGGAGGGGAAGGTGTTACCAGCACTACTATAAGCACAGCTGTTCTATATCTGTATTTTCTATTTCCCTATGCCATAACATCCTTAGAACTTTCTCTGTACGACGAGTAACAGACACATTGCACCTACTGAGAAAATTAATGGACTTTTTATACTGCACCTTTTTTAATAATACTGAGCATTAGAAATAGAAAATCTATTTTCTATGTTGAAATAAACAAGTATCAACTAATATAACTGCATTTGTTCTGACCAAACTCTGGCTATGGAATTATGTTAGAAACTATTATAGTAATAACCAATTTAATATTAGCTTGCATTATAATATTTATTGTTTAAAAATATTTGCTAATTTGTTAATTGTTAATTTGTCTACAGCCCATGCAATATGTCACTTTGGAAAAGGAAACAACAGCTGATTTACATAAGCAAAAAACAGCATGTGACATAGCACGTTCCGTGCCTTCCCTAAGTGCTGCAGAACATAATGACGATATTTATAGATGTGAATATAAATAAGAAAGAAATTCTAAAATCTTTTAAATGTGTCTCACAAATCCTTTCTGTTGTAAGTATCAAAGACAGCATCAACAGCTAAACATTTTCCAATACCCTAACGCTGCAGAATGTTCTAAATATTTGAAGACTCTGCTATGTAGCCCTTAATTCTGTGATCAAATCCTACTGAAATTGCTCCCATGTGTATAAAGTCTATTGGTTTGGGTCCGAAGCTGGCATTTGCTGTAAAAGGACATCTGACTTTTTAATAGCAGAAAGCATCTTGGATTTAAGTTCACTCAGATATTTAATAGTGGGATTTGCCAGACCATCACTGAAGATACTAATTCATCTTGTCGTTGCTGCTTGGTCTTCTTGTTCACTCTTCTGTGTCCTTGGCCACCAGAAATGACTAATACTGAACTTGCTTTCACTTTCTTGGATCTTTGTCTTTTATTTTTACAAGAGATATTTTGATCCTTCAAAAGCTCATAAATGTTACTGTCCTCTGGCCTGTGTTCTAGGGAACTTGATCCATGAGACAATGTAAGGGATCCAGAAGATGAAGACAAGTCACTTTTTTGCGCAATGGATCCTGCTGAACCTCCCAGCCAAACTGAAGTATCAGGGTTGTTACTGAGGGAAGAGCCTGGTCTGTCATTGTGCAGAACATTCCTCTGGTTGTCATCTTTAGATTCTGAGCCATGAGGCAGGCTGTTCCTCAACTTGTTTTTGTTTTTCTTGTTTATAGACATAGCCATTACAAGAAACTTGACTGGCCCATTGTGTGCATGATATGACACCATTCCTCTTCCTGCAGCCAAAAGAAAAAATACAATTAAAGATCTATTTTTTTTTTCAAACCATAGCATTCTACCATACTTAGTTCATTAAATTTGCTCAAGAATGCATAACTCTTAAAATCCTGTTATATGCATCTGGTCCATCTGTAGCCTGTCTGCTGCCTTGGACGTCAAGAACTTACAGAAAAAAAAGAAAAATCTATTGTCCCATAAAGATGTTTTAGGACTGTATTAAATAAATCAGTTGGAACATAACAGTATGAATTCAAGTTGACTTGTGCTGTGTCCACAACAGCATGAGTACAGAAACTTTCTACCAACTTTTTTTTGGCATTGACACAAAAATAACATTCTGAGTTTTCTACCGAAATCCACAAACAAAATATGTGGTTTTCAGTCAATCCTACTGTACTGCTGTATCTTTCTAGAAAAGCATACAAACATCTTTTCCATTGCAGTAGAGGTCTCCACACTATGAAGCAGGAACTAAAGCTCATCCGTCTGAAGGCTTTTCTGCTTACCATGTCAGATTGATGGAAATGACTGAAGAATTTTGATTATTTTTTTAAGGTATCTAAACAGTGGGATGCTGGTAGTACAAGGAGCATTTACACTGAAAATTGTAAGAATATTTTTAAAATAAATTACATAATGCCAAATGCAGAAGCTCTAACAACATCAGTGTATGCCAAAGAAACAAACGAACACAAAAGCATAGTGTTATATGAAATCAATTTTAACATGAAAAAGATTCAGGAAAAGGAATCAAAATATTAAGGAAAAAAGCCCCACAAATCTAAAAGTCACCCTGTACATCTCTAACTCCCTAACACATTCCAGATTATGACAAAAAAAATAATTCTGCTTTTATAGAAAGTGCAGTGATATAAAGATCATCATACTGGAAGCACAGTTGGAAAAAGTGCGATTTTTTTGGTTCAGATTCCAAATGCAATATCTGAAGACTATAAACATAAATCTCAGTGTAATGCTGCCAGAGATGAGAAATCTGACAAGACCTAGACCTAAATAAACGCAAGAATATACAGATGATGTAAACCACAACAAACAAAATGGAAAAATGAAGAATAAAATGAGAGAGAAATGATTCTGCAACAATGCATTCTCTCGTATTGCTTTTACTTTCACCTAATATTGCTTCCATATATTTTAAGAAACATTTGTCTGTTGTCATACTGGATTACTGCTCTGTATTTGCTGAACACAGAGGATTTTGTTTTCATTTTGAGAAGTTACATGAACTTTTTTTCCTTGAAGGGAGTTACAAATAGATTGCCTCATGAAATCTGCCAGCTTCCCTCCACAGCGCAGAAGCTCTAGCAGAATTCTGAAAGCAAAACATAGCACAGTGAAGAGGTGTTTGATTGGAATTAAATACACTTAAAAAGATCTTGCTTGTGGCAGCAGCTGAAACATTTGCAAAATGATACAGCAGCATTCGTAAATTTCAAATAGGGTAATATGAAACTAACTCAAAAATGCATCTCTCCAAACTGCAAATCTACTGCTCATTGTCAAGAAATGAAATATATGTTCTCATATATTCCAAGCTTCTAGTTTTGGAGAGAAAGGACTCAGGAACAATTTACTGAATAACCATAATTTACTGTATGGTCAGAGATTTTAGGTCAGAGCCTAAATTTTCAGTACCCATATCTCTGAAACTAATGCATCTATTTTCCCCAAATCTGGAAGAAAGATTATTTGCGATGCCCTCTCTTCTCATTCTTTTATTTTTATTGCACTCTAATAGGATGAATCCCTATCCTATTCTTATTCCAAAAAGAAAAAATGTTGTCCTTACTCAAACAATTGAGACAAATCAAGGAAGTACTTTAAAGGTAAGGAAGAACAACAGATGCAATTCCATCACAAAGCTCTGACGAGTATTTCAGCAATATATGTATTTGGCAGAGTCATTTGAACGACTGACAGGAAGAAAAAAGGTCAGTATAACAGCATTCTACCAAACCCATTTGAGACATTTCACTCACCAGTTACTTTGGGAATCCCCTGCAAGCGTGGCACTGGTAATGCTACTATTATACCCAGATTCGTTCCAACCAGTAACAAACCATGGCACACCAGAAGGCTGGTCACAGAAACACGCTGCTGCCCTGTGGAGTTTAGAAAGTGCTGCGTTATTTCAGTGATGACCTCGGCCTCAGTCAAAGCAACCTCAAACACACAATCAGCTGCGCAGTCTCATCTAGCAAAGCACTCATCAGAAAGGCAAATATGTTGCTGGATTGTGGTATTAAACTTTGCATACGTCACAATTTAAATATGACTGAACGTCTTGTATTATCTGTCCTAAATCTCTAAATCACAGTATCTAAAAGTAGACATAGATTATCTTTACAAATATGCTTTTGCAAATCAGGCTGTGTATATTCTTAATAATAAAACTGAAAGGCATTCCAGTTCCCAGTGCTTAATAATACATTACAGCAACACACTATACTTAAGACTCAAACCTGTTCATGATTACTTTTTTCTCACAGTTTCAATTTTTGAAATAATATCAGAAGTACCATATCCATATTTGGGTTCCTCTGTACAGGAATGACATTGGCATACTGGGATAAGTACAGTGGAAGGACACCAAGATGATCAGGACACTGGAGCAAATAACGTACAAAGAAGGATCAAAAAACCCAAGCTGTCTGCACCTATCTAATGAGAGCGGCCACAGACAAGAGCCAGACTTTACTCAGATGTGCTCAGTGAGAGGATAAAGCACCACAGACCAAATCTGGAATATGGAAAATTTGCTTTAAATATAGGCAAAAGTTCCTTCACCGTGAAGACGATCAAACACTGGAACAAGTTGCTCAGAGAGGTAGTGGAATCTCCGTAACTTAAGATACTCAAAATTTGGCTGGACAAGTCCTTGAGTAACCAGATGTAATTAGGTTTGTTTCAAAAAATGGACAAAATGACCTCCAGAAGTCTGTGATCTTCTACAGCAGGTTATTATTGATGAGATTTTTGTTTTTCTTACAAGAACAAAAACATTTTTGCTTACAATGCTTGCAAGGTAAGTTTGATTCAGTGTAGACGGATTTTCAAAATGCCCTTGACAAGCTGCGGAAATGGAAAATAATGAAAATAATTCCTGCCCAAACTTCTGCCATGATCCAAGTTTACATACAGAAGCATTTAAACGCTGTTGAAGTCATCCAGGTTCAAAGCTTACATGTTCTTGGATTTACCATAAACTTTACGTGCTAAGAGAGCAGTCATTCTCATCTTTATCACAGCTCTCAAGTTGTTAATCACTTCACCAGTGAGTAAGGAATTTGGATTCCACTTCTGATATAACTTAGATGAACCCAACATGTTCCACACTTTGAAAAAACACCTTAATTATGGTGTATCATAAATGAATGCATTTTTCCATCTCTTCCTTTGAAGCTGAGCCAATTTACAACCAAAAAATACGTGAATCACAGACCCAGTGGGGAAGCAGGGAAGGAACAGTTTGATTTTAGCCTGAAGGTTAAAGCACTCAACTGGAAAGCAGCAGGTGGACCGCAGTCCGAGCCTGTCCTCGCAGAACTTCACAAAACCAAAATATTTATCCAGCAATGGTGTGTTGTAAAAGGCATGCATCAGCTGCAGGGCCAGATCTGTAATCTCAGCATTGAATGCCCTAAAAGGTGTTCTAAAATACCCTGGAGGAAATTAGGTCACCCTTGATAGGCGTAATGAGCATGAACAAGTTGAAGATGCTCCACCTACTCATGCAGACCTTCAGTGACTGTGGTGGTTTCACACTGGTAGTAGTTCAGTTCCACCATGCCACTCTCTCACTCCACTTCTTCAAAAGAATGGAGAGAAAATGTGATAAAAAAAAAAAAAAAAGCTCGTGGGCTGAGATAAGGGCAGGAAGATCTCTCACCAGTTACTGTCAGAGCCACAACAGACTCTGCATAAGGGAGATGAACTTAATTTTTGCCTACAGCCTAGAGCAAAGACACCTATGTTTCTTCCACAAACTGTAGTTATTTATGTGGGTACGATGGCATCATACCTCTTCAGGTAGATAAGCACAGATAGTTTATGTCCACAAATTACAAGCCTTCTGAAGCCTTTATTCATTTATTTTAAATTAACGAGATGAATTTAGTTTCCAAAACAAAGTGCACAAAAACACTTATTCAACACTGGTTAGATGGACGGTCCTCTGGGGAGGCACAAACTTCTACGTCAGGAGTCAGAGGGTGAGGGGCAGTCAGGTGACCACACACCATCAAAAAACACATTAAAACCTAGAGTGATGACACACGGAAGCCCTGAGAGTGAAACAAGAACACCAACCCACAATAGAAGACTGCCTGTGCTGTTTTCAAAGCCACACATATAACATGTGATAACCATTTGGCTGTCCTCAATCATTTGTTAATACAGACTTTGTATTTACTAATAGATAAAACAAGTTCAAATGTGGATGTCCAAAAACCTCTGTATATTGGAGCTGTCAAAAATCAAGATTTGAATTTTGTTGTTTAAAGTTCAGACTTGCTCAGGTTGCACTGGATATTTAAGAGCTCCCACAACCTGTGTCACAGCAAATGCAAGGTTAGCCTAACCCCACTCCATTTCACTTAAAGCTGTTTTACAAAGTGCAGACAGAAATATTTAAGTACAACTTTTAATTTTTTTTAAATTGTAAAAAACACCAGTTGTACCTTTGCCTGTCTTAATGCTTTTTCAACTGTTTAAAATGTAAATATAATATGCATAACTCTATACACGAATCCTGAAGCAACTTCCAACGAGTAACTGTTACCAGTGAAAACCAGTAATGCGCCTTACACTGCTTCTATAGGTGAAAACAGCAAATTACCAGCCAGCTTAGAATCTTAAACACCAAGAACAATCTTAAGCATGAAACATCTATAATGAGGTCAAAAGGAACGTTTCCTTTGAAATCTTGGAAAAGCAGGAAACATCTGCATCTGAAAAAATACTTCCAATATAGTAACTAAAAAAAAAAAGAGAAATACCATTAAAATAGATATTAATTACAAATACTAACTATCTGCTACCCAATGTTTGAACTCATGCTTTTCTTCATTTTGTTCTATAGAACTTGCTAAGTAATAAGCTCAGAAATCAGTGAGTTAACATGAGAAAGTCAGAAACAGAAATGCCAAAACCAAATATTCTTACTTTTATATGAAAACTGTTAGATCACACTGTTCCAGTGATACGTTGGAATTGTTAAACTCATGAAATAATCTTACCAAGATCTTGAGCTTGCCAAGAACTGAAGCCAACAACTAAGTTGACACAAGGACAAATAATTTTAATACGTTTCTGCTCTGTGTTCAGTCTTTCTCAGGTCTCAGCTTCTGACGCAGGCCCAACAACAATGTGCTCCCCCAGAGATCTCCTGAATCCAGCCCTAGGTCCGTGCAAGGACATACTGGTGCATATCCTCTTACACGACCTTGCTCTTCCTGCTTTATAAAAAATTGTCTAAAAAAGCACATTGAACAAATTGAATGGGCTGACCTCAATTTTTTCACAGATCTTCTAATCATTTCTCAGCAGTAAAATCATAAAGCAACTACATTTTATGCCGTGGCACCTGGTGGGTGGGGACAAAAGAAAGCTATAAACCCCAAAGTATAGTTTGTTTTCTGCAGAGAGGAAATGGCACATTTTCTCTTTGCCTTTCCCATCTGTATCCAGGAAACACACATGTTCCATTAGAGGGTATATGGATATAATCAGAATACAGTAACATCAACAGAAATTGCCTGTTAAACAGGTAACCTTTCATAATTCACATGAACAAAGAAATACAATTTCTCAAGGTCAGAGATATCTCTCTAAAATAATGTCTAAGGACACCTTTGAATAATGAAACATTGAATGGGATGATGAAAAAGATTATTAATAACAAATGTACTGTGTACTACATGCTGTAACATTTTATTTTTATCTTATTTATTTAGTTTTGCTAACCAGGCTCTGTGAATTGTGATAAAAGTGGGTGAAAAGTCACCTTTGTTGGCATTTCAACCACTGGTCATAAGCACTAAGAATAAACTTATGCTACTAGATGAAGCATATTGCATTAGTGAGGTGTTTATATTTGTCTTCAAATATTAATAGATTGTTTCTGCTACTCAGTATGTCCCCTCTTTAGCTAGCAGACAGTTGAGTTTGGACCACTTAAAATCAATCTCACTGTACTGTACTGTTGTACGACCTGTAATGATGACATTCTTCATCTCAAAGATCCTTTTCTTTTTTCATATTGTATTTGTGCTTTATTGTTTGATTGTTTGTTTGTTTTTCCTGTTTGTTTTTCAGTAGAACTTAAGCTTGTAATACAGTGCTAGGAAGTATTTTATGGCTTGTAGTTTTGATGATAGAGAAAGCAAAGTTTCTGTGGAGCACCCTGTAGTAAACACATACCCCACAGTTGCCTCAGCAACTCAGGTTTACTTGCCAGTCCTGTGCCCCGACATGCAAACTTCCCACAACTCCAGAAAGCCATCAACTTGAGCACAAAGTAGAGTGGCTAGGAGTATTGCTGAATGTGGACTATCTAGCAACTGAGTACAACTGCACTGCTGTAAGCTTTGCAGGGACATGGTTGACGGAAGGTGTTCTGGGATACAGTAGTTGTTTAGTATCCACTCAGATGTCTCAGCAGATTCGTTGGTCTTTTTAAGCCATTTAGCTGACACACTTGACATGAAAATTACCAAAATCTGATCTATAACTTGGTAGTACTTTCCCAGTCAAGCTGTTTTTCCTTTGCCAGACCTTTGCGAGAACAAGGTATAAAATACCTCCACAAATCAATAATGGTAGGATACCGGATTCAGAAAAAAAAAGAAAATTACTTTTAGTTTGTGGTCTGTGGTTCTGTCTGCTTTTTCACACTATTAAACTCCACTAAATCACAATGACAATAATTTCCTGTGCCACTTTCCTTTGCACTTCATTATTCTTTGATTCTTTCCTACTCATTGCGCTGCTGAGTAATCCTTCTAAAAGTAAAGGAAGTGCATCGTTCAGAACAAAGAAAGAAAGCAGTGATATTTAGAACTGTCTTCTCCCCAAAATGGGGAAAATCTAATGTTACGAGGACTGATTACTAAGTCTATGAGAACCTCCTACTCTGTCTTAATTGATTACTACAAGTATCCTTTAAATATAGCTTTGTAATTCACAGTGACCATTCTGACACAGTGACAATAAATTTTTCTTTTACTTCTATCGTATTCATTAACAAAATAATGATAATTTCATTATATAAATTATGTTCCTCTTGTTTCCATTGCTTCAAATGAAGATGCAGATGACTTCTCCGTGTTGCCTATTAGGCCAATATCACACATCGTTGCTTCTGCTAAAAACCTGGCAAAAGTAATCCAGCCTCAGGAAGTTATATCATGATCTTGCACTCTTCCTAAGATTCTCAGCAATATTTTTATATCAATTTCTTCTGTCTCATTTCAACACAAGTTGAATTTTTACTTACCTGTTCTATTTAAATATTAAAGAACTCCTCCTGGATTTCAGAAAACTAAGAGTTGTTTCCTTTAGAAAGCCAAAAGATGTCCTGTTGCACATATTGCACTTCTAAATAGTAATCAGTTCCTAAAAATCAAAGAATCATAGAATGTCTTGGGTTGGAAGGGACCTCCAAGGTCATCTAGTTCCAACCCCCTTGCTGCGAGTAGAATCCACAGAAAATGTACAAAATGTACATTTTTTAACTGTGAAGCCACTTGACCCCTCCTCCTGTGTCACTTTTCACTTCCTTTTTTGAGTGTACTCTGTACAGTTTTATTTATTCTCTGTCTGCTTCTAGTTCCAAAAGCTCTTACTGCTGTTTATTATGCAAACATCCTACTCCTCTTTCTTTTAGCCTTTGTTGCAGCAGTATTGGGATCACATAAACAGGCCCAAGAGCTGCTGCTAAATAACTGAAACTCATTTCATTTTCAGAATGGATTCTTCCCTTGGAACATTTGCTGTAATAATGTTCTACTCCTGAAATAAATTTCCATTTCCATTCACTGAAGTGCATTTTGGGAAGAGAGGGAGAGGGAAAAAAAGAATCTAAAATGGGTAAGAATGACACCAAGGAGATATAATTAGCTAAAACTCTTTTACCAAAAAAATGATCATATGTTACATCAGCAGGGTTATTACCATGGCAATGAATACGAAAGCTAAATATGTTTGAAATTCAGCACAAAATGTAAGGAAGACCCTACTTCCTTATTTTCCCCATATAAATAGCAGAACATCTTGAAAGTTAATCTTTTTAAAAACTGATCTTGATTTCTTTGCGTAACTGTGATAAAGTTAACACAACCTATTTAAAGGTAGCACATTTGCTGCTGTTCAGTGGTGTTGCTACAATCAAGCAGCACACGTTAAAAGCACCCTGTCTAGAACACTATACATGGACACAATTTAAAACAGGGCTTTATTGCAAAGCTAACGTGGTCTTAAAGAAAACATAAGAAGACTGAGACTGAATAACTGAAATATTTTGATGCAAGATTTATACCCAGCTCTCGTAAGAATATAAATATAATCTCAGTGCTGGAAGAACTGGCTTCTCCCCAAAGCAAAGCAGTGAAGCTGGCATATGCATTATGAATAAAACCTGCAGTACCTCAGTCCACTACAATCTGTGAACAGGGAGATACAGAAGGAATGACTGGTCCCTCATGGACAATGCAGGGTCAATCGTTTTTATGTCTACCTCTTCTCTTAGCACTTTCACATCTCCTACCTGATATGCATGTGCTCATTGCAGCATAGGGCAAAGACATCCCAAAGCTTTTGCCTGCAAGTACTATATAGGTCTAAGAACCACATTGGCCTACACCAGTCTGTAATAACATCTCTGCATGGTAATTTAAGAAGAAAGTGCTAGAAATATTACCTCACTCAGGCACCTCTCTAGCTACTGAAGAGCCACTCACAAATCTGACAGACCAGTGCAGCTGTCTGCGACACTGATGGTTTTAGGACGCTTGAACAGCTTTTGTCTTAAAACAGTTGAAGATCTGTTAAACCTCACTCTAACAACCACAGGTTCCATCTTTGCTTGTAACACTAGCCTTTTAATTCAACAAACTAAAGCTCTAAACAGCAAAACACTGAACACACTCTTAAATGGAAGCATGCAAACAGTTCAGCTAACTTCACTGAGAATACTATGTAACTAAAATTAAGCAAGTGCCTTGTTGGTTCAGGTCCTAGGCTGACTGACTCCATCACGTAGTTAAACACCATCTTCCAGAAACAAATACTAAACTTTGCAAAGGAAACACATTTTCAGGGTAGACTGCATAGCCCTACGGTTTTATAATCACAAAAACAGGAAAAACAAAAACGAAGAACCCACCTTGTTATCTATATAACATAAATTTTTAACCTCTAAGGGGGAGAACTATTACTCAATAAGCTCACTGCACACTTCTTTTGGGCAGGCAACAGACTGTGATTTACTAAAGTACATAGTCATGAGACAGCTATCAAAGTCTGAGACAGACATTCTGATTCTAGCCTTATCCACCACTGTCTGGAAAATAACAGTGACAGGGACAAAACCTTTTTTTTT
>WBMW01002169.1:160142-209819 GCA_013396635.1 Penelope pileata | reverse complement strand
TTTTTTTTTTTTTAATCATATGGTGCGATTTTGCTACCTGACAACATATTGTGAACAGGTGTGGCAATATTAATGTCCTGGAGGTGTTTCAGTGTCTCAGTGTGGAACAGGCGAAGAGTAGATCCAGATGTGAAGGCAATCCAGATTCCCACTCCAGCAACAGCCATGTGAGAGATGACCATACCTTCCTCTTGATGAGCTTCAAAATGGCTCTGTAAGAAAATCAAGTCATCTGTGAGGAGATGTTACATCATTCAACCTTCATTACTAGTTCTTCAGTATAGGTACTTTGTCTGTGTCCTTCATGTCAAGAACAAAGCTCATTTTCTTTGCTTTGTTCAGAATATGTCCTGACTGATGCATAAGATGTGTTAATTTTCCTGCTTTTTTTTTTTTTGGAGAAATCATATCTCATTAGCATGTCAGAATTCTCAGCTTGTGAACCAAAGTTCTAATTAATGATCGAGCAACTTCACAGTAACATAGACACTGTATTTATTAGGAATTTTGCTCAGTGGGAATCGGCAACCCTGTAATAGCTGAGACATAAAGCATTTTATGCTTCTTTATTGATACTTCTTCAGAAAAAGTAACACTGATGAGGTTCTTGGGAGTGACTAGATTTTTTTCTAATGTGTTACTTACGCCTATAGCAGGAATTCCCTTAAAATAATAAAATAAGATTTTATTAAAATAAGATTTCCCCTACGAGGACAGGCTGAGAGTTAGGACTCTTCAGCCTGGAGAAGAGAAGGCTGCGGGGGGACCTGATAGCAGCCTTCCAGTACCTGAAGGGGCCTACAGGAAAGCTGGGGAGGGGCTTTTTACAAGGATAGGTAATGACAGGACAAGGGGTAACAGCTATAAACTGAAAGAAGGTAGATTTAGACAAGATGTAAGGAGGAAATTCTTCACTGTGAGGGTGGTGAGATGCTGGAACAGGTTGCCCAGAGAAGCTGTGGATGCCCCCTCCCTGGAAGTATTCAAGGCCAGGCTGGATGGGACACTGGGCAACCTGGTCTAGTGAGATGTGTCCTTGCGCATAGCAAGGGGGTTGGAACAAGACGATCTCTAAGGTCCCTCCCAACTTGAACCATTCTATGATTCCGTGCTCTGCAAACTTACTGAGGGTGCACTTATTCCCCTCATCAAGATCATTGATAAAAATATTAACCACAACTGGTCCCAGTACTAAGCCCTGTGGAACACCACTTATGACTGCCAGCCAAATAAATTTAACTCCATTCACAACAACACTTTGAGCCCAGCCACCCAGCCAGTTTTTTATCCAGCAGACAGTACATCTGTTCAAGCCATGAGCAGCCAGTTTCTTCAGAAGGCTGTGGGAAACAGTATCAAATGCTGAAGTCCAAGTAAGCAACATTCACAGATTTTCTCTTGTCCACTAAGCAGGTCATTTTGTCATGAGAGATCAGATTAGTCACATGGGATCTGCCTCTCATAAACCTGTGCTGATAGTGTCTGATCATCTGGTTGTCCCGTATGTGCCATGACATGGAAGTCAAGATGATCTGCTCTGTGACCTTCCTTGGCACTGAGGTCAGACTGGCATTTCAGTCAGATCCTGTATTTCCTCAGATCCTCCTGTCTGCCCTAATTTTAGATGTGTGAAAAACTCAAGTAGCAGTTCTGCTGACCACCCTTCGTGCTTGATTTAGAGCTATTATCTTATGATCACTGTGTCAAAGACAGCATCTTTTTGACACCGACATTTAAGAATTTCTTAAGTACTAGCTATATTGTATTCCTGACCTTGAAAATTTTGATGCTTCTTGTTAGAAAGATCAAAATGCTACTTCTGAAGACAAATAGTAATGCTAGACTTTGAGGACCTAGTGCCTGAGTTTTCTTCCTTGATCTAGTGCCTTCACAGTTACAAGCTCTACATGACTCCACAAAGGCTGAAACCTTTCTACGTATCTGTGTTAACAAGCAAAATAAAACTGTAGTAAAGGTCTTTAATCATTAACAAGAAGTAGGGATTTCTTTTTTCCATTTGTGTATTGTAAGTAAGCTGTCTATGAAGTTAAGCACAGCCTTTTAATGTTGTGCCAGCTACTATCAAATACAGAGAGCTAATCTGATAAACGTAAAACTTCCCTGGCTAAATAAATAGCAAACTGTTCCTTGGATACAAATCCGTCCCTGAGGCATATAAAAGTAAATATCTGCACTAATATTCACAGTTCATACTATATACTCTTAACTATATTTGTAGATAAAACGCAAAAGTATCCCATTCCTCATTGCAAAAGCACACTTAAACTTTCTACATATTACAATTAAGACCTACATTTTGGTTCTTTTGCATCCAAATCTAAATTACATATTTCTCAGGATAGTCTCTTTGCCTAAGACAATTATGTCTTGAGTATATTTGGGTTATATAGTTCAATTTCTTCATCTAAATTAAATGAACAGATGATCATAAATGGAGAACTTCAGGCTTTCACAAAATATAACTTCTGATACCTTACTTAGAGGTCCTTAAGTAATGAAGTATGAAAAGAAAATCAACGGTACAAAAAAAAAATCTATGTATTAGTACTTTTCATTAAGAAATTGGCTGCTTAAAAATAAGGGGAATTACTTTTGGGGGTTTTTTGTTTGTTTGTTTACATTATTCTTCAAATGTTTAGCTTTTAAAAAATGAACAAAGAAGTTTCTCTTCAGCAGTGGTTCACTTTTAGGGAGCATTACTCCTAGGGAGCATTACCTTTTAACTCTCCTAATAACAACACTGCAGAATGCAACATAAGCGCCTCTGACAGCTACATTCATATTCATCACTTTCCTCCAGTGAACTCCACTCATTTTTTATCAAATAGTATATAGAATTCAAACATGAGTGAGCAGCGTGTCCTAGCAGCCAAAAGTGCCAACCACACCCTGGGGTGCATCAGGCCTAGCGCTGCCAGCCAGGCGAGGGGAGAGATTGTCCCGCCCGCCCTACTTGGCGCTGGTACTGCCTCACCTCAAGCACTAAGTGCACGTTTGGGTGCCACAATGTAAGAAGGACATAAAACTATTATAGAGCATCCAAAGGACTGTTGCAAAGATGGTGAATTCAGGGTCTGGAGGGCAAGGTGTATGAGGAACAGCTGAGGTCCCTTGGTTTTTTTCAGCCCAGAGAAGAGTAGGCTGAGGGGAGGCTTCATGGCAGCCTACAGCTTCCTCATGAGGGGAGCGGAGGGGCAGCACTGATCTCTGCTCTCTAGAGACAACAAGACCTGAGGGAACAGCATGCAGCTGCATCAGGAGGTCAGCTTGGGTGTTAGGGAAAGGTTCTTTACTGAGAGAGCAGTCGGGCACCGGAACAGGCTCCCCAGGGCAGTGGTCACAGCCCCACGCTGCCAGAGCTCAAGAAGTGTTTGGATAACACTCTCAGAAATTGGGTTTGAATTTT
The DNA here is from genome assembly GCA_013396635.1 of Penelope pileata. Classification (NCBI taxonomy): domain Eukaryota; kingdom Metazoa; phylum Chordata; class Aves; order Galliformes; family Cracidae; genus Penelope; species Penelope pileata. The sequence continues at coordinate 206,392 of WBMW01002169.1, read as the reverse complement.
GAGTGGTCCTGTGTTGAGCCGTAAGTTGGACTCAGTGTTCCTTCTGAGTCCCTTCCAACTTAGAATTTTCTATGATTCTACAAACTTTTGTTTACAGATGCATACATCACTACACTGATTATAGAATCATAGAATGATTTGTGTTGGAATGGACCTTCACCTAGTTTCAGCTCCTCAGCTATGGGCAAGGGGGTATACCTTCCACTAGACCAGGTTGCCCAAAGTCCCATACAACCTGGCCTTGAACACTTCTAGGGATAGAACGTCCACAATTTCTCTGAGCAATCTGTTCCAATGTCTCATTACTTTCACAGTAAAAAATTTATTCCTAACATCTAATTTCTCTTTCAGTTTCAAGTCATTACCCCTCTCCTACCTATCACTACACTCCTCGATAAAGGGTACTTGTTTAGCTTTCCTGTAGGCCCCTTTTAGGTACTGGAAAGCTTCTGAAGGTCTCTCTGAAGCCTTCTCAACTCTCTCAGCCTCATTGATGACCAATTGGCTTTTTAAAAACTTCTCAGGGACTGATTCAAAGCCACTATAGTAAGTCTTACTAGCAAACTGCAATGTTTGGAATAAGAAGAAAAATGAAGCTTGTCATAAAAAATTAATTTGCTCTGGTGTTCTGACCACAAACAACAATTCTGTGAGTACAACTGTAAACAACTTGCAAAGGCATTTTTGTCACATTCCATTTTTACCAGCTAACTCATTATACTCCCACTTTGTCTGCCCTGCAGTTGGTACAGCTGTCTGTTGAAACATTTAAAAAAAAAACTGTAATATTGTCAACACCACAAAAAGCATGTAAAAAGAACTATTATTCTCATTCAAAGGGCCTTCTAAGATGGAGCAGGAACATACCCAAACCTGTACATTCTTTTGCAATTGCTTATGTTTTTTTTATAGAGGCTAATTTTGACATCTGTTTCAATTACACGTTTATCTGAAATCCAATTTTTCTTCAAAGTCCCTTTTCAATAGTTCTTAAAAACAAAATGACTTAATCCCTTTTTTAATCAAAGAATTGAACTTCATTTTACTTTTCATAACAACATTCCTCTCTGCCTTCTATTCAGATTTTTTTTTTTTCCTCTCAGACAGTCTTATTCTAACTCTATGGCAACATCACAGTGGCAGAACACATTCTGGATGCCACAGCAAGTCTGTCTTGCTGTAGAGTCAGACATAACTAACTATTGTTTCAACAGCGTGGGGCATAGCTGAAATCTTCCTTTTGAGGGGTTGCCCACTTGCACCAAACAGCTGTGCCAAGAACGGAACCATAGTTTTTCAAGCTTAATGAGAGATGCATAATGGGTTTCTCAAGGTAAAACAAATGTCTTTTACTCCTTTAAAGAAGGTACAATACATGGCTAAGATACACTCAGGTAAAGGATTTTCACTTGTTTAATTTATTCAGCTGAACATTTCAGCTTATTCTACTTAGATTGGTGAAACAAAAGTCACTCATATATAGTTAGCCATTTTTTTTCAAAAAGAAAAACAAGACAAACCAAAACAGGATGGAATGACATGCAATTCTGTTAAATTATCTGGCTTTTGTTGTTGTTGTTTTTAAACAAGCACAGGCTGCCTTTGCAGAGCCTAAGGGCCTACATGCACAGAGAATGCTATAGGATCAAGGTTAATACTCAACAGCAGTACAACTGCCAGATCTAGGGTCAAGACTAAGGATAAGTTTCTTCTTCTTAGAAAGAGAATCAGAAAATACAATTGATATTTAACAACAATTGTTGCATTTCTCACACATCCTTTGCCAAGGAGCTTGGGGCATTGAGCCAGTTTGGGGCATTGTGTTGATAAAAGACACGTCCTGAAACACTTCAACTATTACAGTAACAAATGATTAAAAGAAGTGAATTGAGAGTTTTATTCGTACCAAAGGAGGTAGAAAAACAAATGAACAAACAAAAAAATAAACAGGGAAAGTGAATAACATCCAAAACCAATATATCAGATGCCAAATCTGCTCATTTAGTAATAAATTTTTTTTTTTTTAAGTTTAAATTAAAGTCTTAGAAAAGCAGGGAGGTATAGAATGAGATTGTTTTCAGAAGATAATGTGCTCTGCACTTAGCAAATGCATGAGCAGTTAAATGAGGTACCTACAAAGCAGGGAGTGTCTTGCAAGGAAGGCATTTATGAAATGATCTTGAATATGCTCATGGGACTGCATAAATAAGGTCTTTGAAACTAGACAGGTACCTTTTTAAGTAGTTTATATGACACAGAGCATATGAAATGCACGCATAATAATAGAAAGTAGCAAACAAGCAGCTCTAACTTGAATATGGAGAAAATAAAGGAGTTAGATAAAGGGAAGGGTAACAGCTGAACCCAGTGCAACACCTCGATTCTTGTTTACAGAGCAGAGATTATTACTATACAGAAATTCTCAAGTCAAATCTTTACTACTAACTGAATTACAGAGGGAGAATAAACATTTCTTTGCTGCTATTTCCCTTCATACAGGAAAGCTTCTGCTCTGCACAGCAAGGAAGAGGTACCTCAGATATATTTTGTTTCTCATATTGTTAAAACATATCTTAGAAGCAGAGTCTAAACTTTCCAGTGTAGAGTACAATATTAAAACAATATTGTAGATAAACACAGTTATAGGTATCATAGCAGATCATTTTTGGAAATATAAAACCAGGAAGTTACCAAAACAAGTCAGTAACTGAGCAGGCTCCAATAGAGAAAACATTAGTGAGCTGTTTAGTCTGGTGAGATGACGAAAACAAGATCAGTACCTGTGTCTTAGGATCAGTAAAGAGGCAACAGAAAATTATCACTTATTTGCAGTTCTATGAGGAAGACAACATGCCATGGTATGCTTATTAGCGTGACATAAACATGACTCTCAGCACATCACGGAAGAATTCATCGCATTCTTGATTAAAATTATCTGTGATGAAAAACATTACTCAACCCAGACACACAATTTCCAGTTGCACCATTTCATATATAGCTATAAAAGTAAGTGGATCTATAATAACCTAAGCTCTGAAAACAGTGAATAGGTTAGTTTGGAAAACACTTTGGAAACGGAAAGAAAGCTCCTATCATGTTTTTGTAGAAAAACTTGAAGTATGAGCTGAAAAAACAAAATTACTACATCTAAGAGGGAGCGATAGAATATTTATTTTCTCTCTGAACTACAGTTTTCTCTGCTAAAATTCACTATGCCATGCTGTATTTTGGTAAACTTTATACATTCTTTAATCCTCAAAACTTGTGTAATACTGGTTTTGTTCTGCTGCGCAAAAATAGCTCTGCATAACCCAACGTGCATCCACACCACATCAATGAAAAACTTTTGAAGAATTATGCCAGAACTACAAAACTCATTTACAGTGATCTGGCTTTATGTGACCAAACTCAATAACGCCCTGATTGTGTTCTGCTACTGTTGCTATGTATTTTTCAGCGAGAATTGGAGAGATTCACCACAGAAACGTGCAGGACAGTAATTCCAGGTGTCACAGAGGCTACCCCACTTCCCCAGTTAAGCTAAGTGGAAGTCCCTCATAAGCACCTATCCAAACCACACTTTCAAAATCTTTCCCTCATTGTAACACACAAGCTAACAACAAAACAAGCATTAGAGAAAAACAAAGAAGGAAAATGTATGATCCAAGCATTTACTTAGATGAAACAAGTCATCCAGACAGCACAGATAAAAACAGAGGAAATTAGGACATTCACTATCTCCCCGCAAACCCATGACAATGACTCACAGAATCAATTGTACTAAACAGACAATTGTTAGGAGAAAACATGATCATCAATGAAACAAAAAAATAAGCAACAAAGCACACAAAGAAGGAGGCTGTGATCTCATCACAGATTCCTATTTGAAAGAATTTCATGGCTGTAAACATGATGGCACTCTCTGCAATTGTATAGTACGAGAGAAGGAGAGGCTTTAATTCCTCATATTTCATAAACTCTAAGCTTTAGGCCATTATTTAGACATTATTTTGGTGACGTGCTTTAATTTTAACAGCAGTGAAGGTCTTGCACTTTTTGGAAAATGCAGTTGTAAATATGAGTTTGAATCCTTAACATTGTTCTGCTCTTCTACACAAAGAACATTTCTGTAGGCCACTGAGAACCAAAACTGATCCAAATTATATTAAGAAATCATCAGAAAGCAGAAGTCACACTTAGCTATACCTTGCAGCATAGTACGTGAACAATAATTAAAAGCGCTTACCTCTATAAAATGTGTCACTGTGCTGATTATAAAAATTTGGCCACCACATGCAGCCCAAATGGTATCTTCCATCACAAGCAGACTTCTAACAGGCAGAACCCCCAGTTTAACTGTCTTCTGAGGTTCCGTGTTCCATATTCCATCTTTAAGAAAAACAAATAGGTTGTACACAATAAAACTGCAATCATTATTTTAAAATACTTTTGAAAACACTAATTGAGGAGCACCGAGAAAAGCAGCTGCACAAAGAATTCTACAAAGAATGGAAGTAGCGATATCACAGAGCCCATCATTCAAATCTTTGTGAATGGCCACTTCAAGCTGCACTCTGATATATATCTGTTTAATTTTAGCTTTCATGGAAAGTTTGTAAGGGTAAGACAACATTATAGGGGGGAAAATGCTCATATATTCGTTAACTGAACAATTTCTATATGGATTAATTGATAAACAAGCAATCTCATACTGCTGTTCTCATACAATTGCTTTTCTTTCCAGAGGAAACGCAGTTGGAAGGCAACAGCTGACACAGTTTTCTTCAACTCAGAAAGAGCTCACAAGCAACTGTTTGAGGATGAATCAACCAGGACAGAATCATATATCATGTGAAAAGTAGTCAGCCTGATTTTTACAGTAGGTTCTAATGAGCTGCAATATCCCTCTAACTCTACATGCTGATGGAATGGACTTTCTGCTACTAGATGCTTCATATAAGAAGAAGGGGGCCTGTTTGTTTGTTTTGGTGGTTCTTGTTGTTTTAATTAAAACTGATTTCTGTGCCGTATCTTCACTTTTTCTATCATTCCCCTGTTCTGGTTTTGGCAGGGATAGTGTTGATTTTCTTCATAGTGGCTGGAGTGGTGCCATGTTTTGTATTTAGGATGGTAATAACATTGGTAACACAGCAACATTTCAGCTGTTGCTGAGCAGTGCTGCATAGAACCAAGGACAGTTCAGCTTCTCATGCTGCCCTGTCAGTAAGCAGACTGAGGATGCACAAGGAGCTGGAAGGGGACAGAACCAGGACAGCTGACTCAGACTGACCAAAGGGGATCTGCTGGGTCAAACCACAACAATTAGCAAATTATTTGTCTCCAACTTTAACACCTAGCAACCTGCATCTTATATATATACATATGAATTTTGATACAATTTGATATAATAAACAGTAATTATTTCAATATTTTTATGAGTTTTTGTTGCATGAACTCACTGAGCCGTCTCAAATACTACTTTCTGTCCTTTATTTAGTAGTAGTATCAAAATCTGTTTATGTATCCATTTTTATATTGAGATAAAAAGGCTCCATTTCCTCACTTGAAAGCCTTCTTCCTACACAAACTGCCTAAATGTTTACACTTAGTGACGTTGGTTTCAACTCAGTATCCACTTAAACTTTGGTTTAGGAGACCAAGGTAAGCACACATCTTTAAGTAAGCACTTGAGCAACTTTTTTTTTTTCCCTGTAACAAGTTCACCTTCTATTATCTGCTTAGGCGAAGGATGCCTTAGGTACCAAATTTCCTCCTTCACAGTAACAGCAATAAAGATGTCTCTGCTTTGGAGTACTCCTGATTGCTTCTGCCATCTGCATTATACAGTCTTTGCTGAGTCATTCTCAGGATGTGGCTGTGTTTGAAAAGCATCTTTATAGAAATGGCATTTAGTTTCAGACTGTCAAAATCATTTTCATTATTTCAGTTTGCCAGAGAGAAGCGTGTTTCCAATTATTAGCCTGCAAGCTCTTCCAGCAATGTCAAAGTCACTCGTTCTTCGTGACTCATGTGTACCATTAGTAATAAAGAATCTTCTGGAAAAGTTTGCATTTGCTAGCAACCACATTATCCTCAAATAAAATTCTTAACTGGAGGCTGCCCAAACCCTGTGAATGCTTTCAACACTGAATACAGGTAAGTGCAAAACCTTCTGAGAACAGAACTGCACATGTGTGCTTACCCTGGTTTCATTGCCCAAGTTACATTGACTAAAGAAGCTGTAGCAGCATCTACTACATAGCACCCTCAGATTTCCCTGCAATATATTCTGGGACCTCCAACACAAGAAAGATGTGGAACTTTTGGAGAGGATCCAAAGGAGAGCCCCAAAGATCATCAGAGGGCTGAAGCATCTCCCCTATGAAGACAGGCTGAGGGAGCTGGGCTTATTCAGCCTGGAGAAGAGAAGGCTGCAGGGAGACCTCGTTATGGTCTTCCAGTATTTAAAGGGAGATTATAAACAGGAGGGAGAGCAACTTTTTACATGAGTAGATAGTGACAGGACAAAGGGGAATGGCTTTAAACTAAAGAAGGGAAGATTTAGATAAGATGTTAGGGGAACGGGGCCCTAGGCAGCCTGATCTAGTACCTGATCTAGCAGTTAGCAATCCTGCCTGTGGCAGGGGGGTTGGAGCTTGATGATCCTTGAGGTCCCTTCCAACCCAAGCCATTCTATGATTTTTTGATTTCATTTTTTGGGATAAAACCAGCATAATTCTAGTAAATTCACATTGTCTCTTCTGAAGGATAGACTGTGAATTTAGACAGAGAGCAAGTATGGTAAGCAAAAAGTTATCTTTTTCCCCTGTACTTACACTTCCCACACTGAACACACCACATTAATGTGTTGATTGAGACAAAACTGTTGATTGAGCTCAACAGCTCTTCTTAAACACATTCAATCTACACATTAAGCTATACCTAATGCACAGTTGATTCTTAAGTGAGAAGCAAGTAGGGATTTTCAGGATCTCAACTGTGGACTCTGAGATTTACATTTTGTTTAATTTCATTCACCTAAGGCATTTTTTGGTTGTGGATCTTAATGCCCTCAAATTCTGTGCAACTCCTCAGCTACGCTCTAAGCCACTTTATTAATTTTGATCTTTTTAAAAATCATTATCTGGCATTTGTAGTAGTCTCGTTGAAAAGGAAAATCACTACTGGTGTCAGGTGCTTGTCAACTTTGAAGTAAAATTCCTAAAGCAATTTACTACTAGGTACAAAGGTGGAGTTCAATGTCACCGATGAATACCAATGTTTGGATTTTTTGATCTCACAAACGCATATCAAAACTCACTTCTCATAAAAATGTTTTCAGGTGGTGCTGGCAGCAGAACACTTGCTAATTCAGTTAGTTTTAAGATTTCAGAATGAAAAAAAAATGGAAAGAGGTGAGATAGAGACCAGAAGTTTTCGGTGTTACCATGACTTTATGCAAAGAAACAGCAATCCCACCAGGAAAAATCTGGAGCTCAGTATCACCTTACCCAAATATCCTCACCATGTGATAAGACTATCCTGTTGTATTTCTTTGTTTCTTTCTGCAGTCACTGCTGTCCTCCAGATCAGACAGCATTCGAGATGGATGCTGGAAAAAGAGGGCATGGGGGAAGACTCTCTAGCCTGATAATGAGGACAGTATTTAAATGAGATGTGTTCTTGTCCCTGTCACAATGAATGCTTAATTAATCATAAAAAGTGGGATGACACCAGGAGGAGAAATTAAGCATTGCTTCTCTCTCCTTAGTTTGTGATGGCCAGGAAAATCTCTTGAGAATTGGAAGCATGGGTACTAATCCCCTCAAGCAAGGCAAGGGATTAAGTCCGGTAATCCAACACGCTTCTGTGAATCCTTTAGCCGCAGGCTCCTGGCTAAAAGCAAAGTCAGGACTTCATTTTGCTGACAAAGATTTTTTTTTCCTCCATAGCTAAAATTACTTAACAAGCCTGAATCTAGTTCAGGAATTGTTCCAAAACTGCCAAAATCCCACTTTTGAGAAAACATGCTACTCTCCTTGCCTCTCCCTCCAGATCTCACCAGACCCTATTCAATACCCACCTGCACAGATTTCATGTTGGCTTTTTCATGTTATCTGTCTGATCCAAAGTTAATTGCTTCTAAAATCTCAGTGAAAAGAAGTATTATTTCTACGTGTGTAAATAGCTGCAAATACAAGACACAGTCCAACAGCTTAAGTGGCACTACCTATCTCTTTAAAATGAAGCACAGCACAAAAGACATGGAAAGGCTTCATCTGAAGTTATAAATATTTGGTTAGTTCTCTAAATAATCATTGCTTTAGTTTTAAAAAGATTTTCTGGTCATCCCCTGTCTCTAGCACACTGAAAAGCCACAAACTCTTCTTTTACCTACAAGGCAAAATACAGATACTATAGAGAGACAATAAGCAGTGCATACATCCTACAGCCAGAAGCTAGTCTATGTGTAGAAAAATCAGTTGCACCCTGAGCAAATACAAGATGAAGGCCTGAAACCTTTGGAATCAGGAAGAAACTGGGAAAAGAGAGAACTTCCTTTCAGCTTTATGAGAAAAGTCCATGAAAGTATTAACTATACATAAAGATAACTGTATTTGCAAGTTTTAGTGGACTCAGATATTAAACTAATCACACCAAAGCAGGTTATCTATGATTACAGATATATCAAATCGCTAGTACATGAGACATGACAGTCTCTGGCAGTCTTTATAAACTTTACTGTAATAGAACACAGTTATCAGTTTGGACTGTGGGCATAGCTATTTGCAAGAGTGAGAAGGTGTCTATTAACTCAGAGTACAGGGTCAAATATAAAACCAAATACAGGGGCTTCTAGAAATAAGACGTCATAACTTCTTATATTTGCATCTTAGATTAATATTTAATACATGAGAACAGTTTTAAGCATTGTTGTATCTACACACCAATATGTTATATCATTGTTTATAATACCCTTTGCAAATAGTATTTTTCCAATGTGCCATAGCTTACATCCCAACGTTGAACAGTATCTTGCAGTATGTTTCAGGGGAGTTGGACTAGACGAACTTTGAAGGTCCCTTCCAACTCTAAGAATTCTATGATTCATATCAGGTTCCTCAGCTACATCACAGTAAGATATCTTACGTTCATAAGATACTTCTAAGCCTTTTATGTAAAAAGGCATTATTTCTATTGGTGTTTTTTGCTATATGTCTCATGATTTTTTTTTTTATGAATTTTAAAAATTCATAATCCTTCAACTCACTCAAATGTAAACTAGTAAGCAGGAAAAGTTTTAAAATAACTTTCATTTTATAAGACAGAATATTGCCTATTTTATCCTACTTTGGTTTGTTTCCACAAAATCCAATGAAATAATATTAATTTTATAAACATACATAAAATTAAGTTTTTTACTTATTATTTAATTTAAAATGATTTAATATTTCAATAATTTGTTGGTGCTCTCAGGTCTTCACGATATAACCTGATAAAATACAATTGCACCTCCTCAGAAAGCCTTTTCAAAGTCTGTGGTAGCTTTCCCTTCTTTTATGCCTTCTGTAGAGCTGAACTGAACATGCTTTTTCGTTGGTAACTTCCTCTCTTGCTTAGCAGCACTATTGATGATTTCGACAGAGCTGCCAACACAGCCCTGGGAACAGCAATTGTTGGTTAATTTGTGCAGTGGAGCACAAACATTTTTTCCATCACATGGCACATAAACCAGCACTATTCAGGAGTACAGTGGTAGCTACACATCTAAAAAGAAGTTTAGCACATTCCTTATCACGTGGAAATAAGCGGAAGGATCCGGGTCTGTTCTTCTAAACAAAGTGTAAATAGGAAAGTCCTGTGCTACACATGCATGCAGTTGATTATTCCTAGATATGCAACAAATTCTTCATGTTATGCAGCTGATAGAATCCCATCTAAAATTACAGATAGGGGTGAGTGGCACTGGAAACCCCAGCATGAGATACGCACATAAGACTGACAGCAACGTCAACATATTTCTGACAGCATTAGAAAATGCTGTTAACAACAATAACACAGTCAAGACAACAGTGTTCATTTCTTTTTCGATATCATCGCTTTTCCCTAACAGCTTAGTACAATTCCTTACTTTTCTCAGCAATATCCCCCATTGCTTCGACCTCAAGAGCTGATCATCACAAGCCAGAACTGGACTCTTCAGACACGTCACAACAATGCACAGATCTACCCAAGCTCTGAAGACTGACATCAACCTTTTACATTCCACATATTCAGCCTTTCTTGCATTTGTCAAAGTACATGTGCTTTGTTCAATTTGGCAAGACATCCAACTTGCTAATGAAATGATCTGCCCTCTCTTAAATGTTTCACTGGCTTCTTCTTACTAGTACATTTCCTGTTAATTTTCTTCCTTTTCCTTGATATTAATCCTCTGAAAGGATCACTGATTAGTGTCCTGAGGCCTCTATGGACAGCTAAGTGACAAAAACTCTCAAATAACTTTAGAGCTGCCAATGCAGCAGCCAGGAAGGACTATCTAATGAATGCAAAACTCTGCCCTGTGCATGGCAGAAAAAACTGCCTCAGTTTTTGTTCTCATATCACACGTAAATTCAATAACAATTCTCAAAGCTGAGCTTTCCTTCATTTCTTTAATCTCAGAGCCAGAACCTAGCAGCATACATCTACAGGAACAGGCTCTGCAAAAACCTACTGGCGAATATTGCTTTCATTAAAATATATGGGATGCTTCCTCTTATCGATGTGCGAGCTCAGTTCTCCCTATGGCAATGACTCAAATCAAGCATCTTTTGACTTCCAGAAGAGACCTCCAGCCACCCGGGTGTGGGCCACTCAAATTGGAAATGGACAGTGCTCCCTGTCCCTTCTTCATGTCAAAGCTGAGCAGCTTTTCAAAAAACAAATTAAAAGACTGGGTGAGAGGGCAACAGAACAAAAGTTTACGTACTAAATAATCATTTGATAAAATTGAGATTTCTTCAGTTGAGAGTCTAGTGCCTTAGCCAGTAGGATACTGTATGAGCCTATATGTACTCCTTCTTCTACCTTGTTTTTTCCCTTGAAAAATAAAATAAAGAAATATTCATCCTCAGCTTAAGAAACTGATTACAGATGTAAGCTCTGCACTGTGAATCACAAGTGAAGATTGGCACTTCTCTAGCTCAGCAGCACCTGGAAGCAGGATGACATTGAGAAATGCCCTGTTTCAATTTCTCATTGGCTTGTGTGGACATTACTCACCAAATGAGGTTGGAGCACATCTGGCCCAACCCCTGCTCAAGCAGAGACGTCCAGAGCAGGGTGCCCAGGACCATGTCCAGGCAGCTTTTGACGATCTCCAGGGTGGAGACTCCACAGCCTCTGGGCAGCCTGTGCCAGTCACACAGACTTAAAGAGTTTTCAATCTCTCAGAAAGAGTTTCCTGATGTTCAGACATTCATTTGTGCCCACTGCCTCTTGTCCTGTCCCTGGGCACCACTGAAAGGAGCCTGGCTGCATCCTCTTTGCACCTTCAGGTATTTATATAAATTGCTAAGAACCTTCTGTTCTTCAGGCTGAAGATTCCCAACTCTCAGCCTTTCCTCAAAGAAGAGACACTCAAATCTCTTCATCATCTTTATGTCCTTTACTGGACTCTTTCCCTTAGTTCCACGTCTCTTTTTCATTGAGGGCCCCAGAATTAGACACAGTACTCCAAGTATGGCTTCATCAGTGCTGATCAGAGCACAAGGATCCCTGAGCATGCTGAGTACTGTTAATTATATTTTTAGAGTTGAGCACACAAGGACTTGCTGTAGGTGTTGTATATGCAAGTGAGAGGCTACAGATTGCAATTGTGTGCCTAGAAATTAGGCACAGTAATCAAAGCAGCAAACCTTTCTAGCGTATCTGTTCAGCCATCTTAAACCCAACTCTTTCTGAAATTACTAATATGTTCTTACACTCTGCCATAATCATTCCGAGTTTTTAGTTCTTTTTCCTGTTTCTCTCCATATTCCTTATAGGGCTTTATGAGAAGGAAATGTGTATCAATGTCCTGAGGGAAGTACCTGGATCTGACTACAGTATACCGGGAACAATACACATATATTTTATAAAGACCATGATTTCCTTTTCCATACTTTCGTGAATGGAAGTCAAATGTGTGCTAACCTTTTTTGCTATTATGTCACTCAGAAAACACATCTGCTGGGCTGTCTGCAATCATCACAAAGGGGCTTTTGTTACTTTTTTTTTTTTTTTTTTTTTAAACAGAGACAATACAACGTACTTTCTCCTTAACCTCATTAGGAAGTCTTTTTTCTGGAAATATTCCTAATAATTTGGCCTGAGGCAAACATTGGATACACAGTATTTCAGAATGATAACTGTGCAGTTACTAGCCCTGTAAACAAGTTCTCAACATGCGAAGTGTCTGATAAAATTCACAACCCACATGTAATACACTAGAATACACTAGCAGTTTTCTGGTTCCTCAGATTTGTTTTCTAACTCATAAAAAAATAAGGATTTCCATGGATAATTATTAAGGCTCCTATTTCTAGGATTAACATATAGTTCACCTTCATTCTAGCCTTCCTGTGATATTTTCACAGATCATCATGTTAGCTCACATTTAGGAACTGAGTAGATTTTAAGATATCAGTGCCCTGTTAACTTTGCCTTTTAATTTTTGTTTGAATACATACAGGTTCAAATACTTTTTAACTCATGAATAAAAACACATCAATACAGAACTCTCTGAGTAAAGATGATTGCCCTCTGTACAGGAAGATGTCACACTGTGAACGTTTATCTCTCCTGCTAGCCCAGCATGTGCTCCTCAGTTTACTACATACACTTTTTAGTATCCATTTTAAACTACTTCAAGACAAGGCTTGAAGCACTCTGGGTGCTGTTGATTGGACAAAGTTCTCTTGTGAAGAAAATCAGAAAATAATCCTTGCTATTTCTGAACAAGCTGTATTTTTATATGTTATAAGCCATCTGAAAAGAACATGAGCAAGTAAAGTTAACTGAACACCTAACGACAAAAGTTGCTCATCTTTGACTGTACATACAGGAATCCAGCTTCCATGACTGAACTGATCCACTATACATTCTGTCTATAGAGGAAGAAACAAGGATAACAATTCTAATAGAAACTGGCAGGTGGATTTTCACCCTGGAAGATTACTTACTCCCTTTTATTCATATGGTACCACAACTATTCACAGGATGCACAACTATTTTACCTGTGCATCCCACAGCATTTGTCCTTCTCTGAATGTAGGCCACAAATTAGGATGTCTTCTCATGCAGTTGGCTATATACTTTCACTTTTAAATCTTTACTTAATTTCCTTTATGTCGATAGACCAAAAAGCAAGTTGGTTCCTATATGGTTGGAAAGTAACTCCCTCTGTAGAAAAGAAGGCAACACTGATGAATTACACAAAGCTCTTATTAGGCTGCATTCTCTGTCCCTCCTACTTCACTCAGACTCCTTTGTTTGGTAAAATAGGTCAGTGCTCATAAAAACACCCCTTCAGGGCTGAAGGATCACATGACCACAGCAACAAGCTATAAGGAATACGAATGCTAATATGGGAGCAGTTGATTTGCACTGTTTTCATGACGCATGGAGAACTGAAATGCAAGAAACATGGACCAAAGTGCAAAGGAAGGTACTACAAGATGAGTCACAGAAAAAAAACAAAATTCCCATCTCAGATCTTCAGCTATCCTGCAAAAGAATGTGACACATTCCTTGAACGTTCAGCTGCACAAAACTGGTGCCTTAGAGAAGAGGACACTATGATCCTTGTGAATTCAGCACAACCCCCAGCTCAGAATGTAATTCTGTCTGATTAACAGCTCTGCTCCATTCTTGACTGCCTCTGTAGATATGCAAGCCCATGCATCCTTTTTTACCTATACTGCTAAGGATGCCACTCTTGTTCTTCAAGTGGTCTTTTTCAGAACTCAAGTGACAGCAATAGCACCGATCCCTTTCAGAGAAGATGGCAGTTCAACTTTCTACCTCAGCCAGGGGCATACAGAAACATCAAAAAAACGATGCTGTGAGACTAGGATCAAGGCCCTTCTTCTGTGCCTCCAAAACAAGAAGAAATTTGGTATTTAGTGGGAAAAAAATTAAAGGGTCTAAAATGTAACGTCTGGCTTCAGATAAATGAAGACAGCTCAAGAGGAAACCCACTGAACTGAAGATGTCAACTGGTGAAGGAAAATCTCTTTCCAAACACATCTTTCAGATTCTGTGTTGCTTGAAAAAAAATCATATCTTGTACTTTTCCCAATCTAAGTCTTCATAACACTTGATAATATAGGTGGCATATTGTCGTGGTTTGACTCAGCAGATAGCTAAGTTACACAAAGTTATTCACTCACCCTCCCCCCCCCAAATGGGAACCCATTTGTTCCACGGATTCAAGACACTGAACTTGTCTCTCCAGGTGGAGGCTCATAAGGATTCAGTAGACAGCAGTGCCACCTCTGCACTTCTTGAGGTTAGGTGTCTCTGCGCTAACATCTCACTTAGAGCTACCTAAAAACTCATGTTTCAGACTTCAAGTAAGATCCCTCTGATTTTGAGCTGATCTGTACACGTATGCAGTATTGTGGGAAAGTTCATGATACATCCTGGAAGCACACAGACAAGCACCCAAGCCAGCTCTAAAGAAGCCAGTTCTGGTTCAGAAGTATTATCTGGGATTCTCCTTTACTCGGATTACTTCAGCCAATTATTTAGCTAGACAGAAAACAACTGGTTGTAATGGCAAAGGAGTTCTACTGCAAAATACATGAGATGCACACATAGGAAATATTTCTATCCGAGAAATAAAAATTGAGTCATCACAAAACATACAAAAATCTCTACCAATAGGGAAATTCTGTGTTTCAGAAACACATCTATTGGGAAGTAGAGTGGAGTTAGCACAGTGCTGTGTAAAATACATTACACTGTCTGCTATCACATACACTTCTGGACTCCTGTTGAAGACTTACAGGTTTAAGCTGGGGCACAGATCAGTTCTCATACGACATACTTGATGGTAACAAGTAAAATATTAGAACAGTACCAAATTATGTATAATCTTTCAAAATGAGAAATGAAAGTGTGAAAAAAACTTCAGGATTTCTTTTTTCCCTGTACGTGCAGTAACTTTACATCAGAACTTGTACAGAGATGGAAAATATAATAATGGAAAACTAATTCTGCCAAAATATACTGACATGCAAGTTCCTCAGGATGTTATTGAATCATATCACAACATTACCTTCTGCTTTTGTGTAGATTGCAATGTTTCCATTTACCAAGCCAGCAAACAAGTATTGTGACATGTATGTTAAGCTCAATACAGTTGATTTTTCAGGAGTGAAGAAGTGTTGAAGTCGAATTTTCTTTGAGCCTTGGCAACTTTTGTAAATAGAAATGCTACAGAAATAAACAAGAAAAAATAAATCTGCAAAATTATGTTTTACTTAGTTCTTAATAGACTATGCACTAAAGAGGTTTGTAACAAAATAGAGAGGAAAAATATTTTTCCTTCCATTCACAGGAAGACAAATATAGAAAGAACTATCTTGACCCTTCAAAATATCTATGTAGATAATTTGCAATTACTTAACAATGGCATATGAAGAAGAGGGAAACAGTGGAGAGCTCAAAGTTCCTTTTACAAATCTATCCAAAACTTTCCACTGATAAGAAAAAAAAAATGGATTAAGTATCAACCATAGAACCAGGGAAAAGAGAAGAAAAGTTCACTACCAGACATCGCTATTAGAAATTATCACCATGGGTATGTTAGCAATATTGAATAATTAAATCTGGAATTAATTGCACCTCATGAGCAAAAGTAATTAGCGCAACTAGATTTTGGAATTGTTGGAAACATAGCATTTTCCTTATATGGATGTTTTTTCTCTTTGATTTATACCAGTTGGAAACCCCTATAGAAATTGGATATTGTCACATACCTATGTTCTCGCTAGCCACAGCAAGATTTGTTTACTTACTGAGTTATAAGTTCAGCAAATATAGCTTTTTTCAATTGAATGATGACTCAGTAAGGTCATCAGTTCAACCAGAGCAAAATAATTCATGTCAACAGTAAACAGCAATACTATTTATTCACATGACAAAACCTCCACATCATCACAGTGTAGGAAGTTAATGGGTTCCTTGCTTAACACTTTTGCCATTTTAAAAACTTTCCAATACCTAAAAATTATGTTGTATCATTACAGAAATAATACTTATATTGTTCAGACACGATGTATGGTGAATTAAGCCTATTTCATTAAATATAGGTATAATTTTAATTTTAAATAAGTTTCCTTTCTCTTGATTTAGGTAGAAACGGTAAGTTGAGGTCACTGGGTATACTTGAATACATTTTAAAGAAGAAAACATTTTCTAAGAGTATCTCACAAATTTTTGCTATAGAATAATAAAGCGAACAAATAAATCATACGCAGTAAGCTAAAAACGAGAATCACCTTCCTTCTTCCGTGCCAAGGCAAATAGTAGGCACATTAGAAGCTTTTGTGGGAATATTTTCAGAGTCGAGAGATGTATTTATCTCTTTTAGTTTCTCCTCCTCTGGTATGTAGACCATGCAGAGAATCCGTGATTCCACATTGAAGCACTCGATAACCTTAGGGCCAGAGCTTTGAAATGAAACTATTGCAATCTGGCCCATCTGATTAGTACAACTNAAAAAAAAAAAAAAAAAAAAAAAAAAAAAAAAACAGACAAAGACTGATAACTGTCTCCAGCAAGACCAGCATTAACAAAAAGGAATATTGGAAAGCTAAAGACTGGATCTCAGGTTGAACAAGAAAATAATTCAGCACACAATATGAACACAAAATTCCTTTGTACACTCACAGAAACAGTTATTTTTTTAAAATGAGAAATATTATGTCCTATTCCGACATTTTATTCATACGCATATGTACAGTACAGAATGCACTGTAATTACAGTACATTTTAATAACTAGAGTTATTAAATATATTATTTTAATAACTAGTGCAATATTATTAACTAGTGTTCTTACTTATCTCAGATACTCTTGAAATCAAAAATATAGTTGTGGGTTATCCTTTGCAGTGTAACAGGTCTACAAATAAATGTTCTCCTGCAACAGTAAGGGGGATTTTTAATATCATCCCTTTTGTAAACTTGCTGATACAGGTTCTTCAACTTCTCCTTGATCCAAATCTAAATATCATCAATATGTTCACAAATATTTTAGGAAGCTGGGAACAGTAGAAAAATAAAATGTGCACCTCAGCACCAATACATGTTTATATAGTAACTCTCTATACATATACGAAATGAAAAGGCACGACAAAGAAGAAAGAATATTATGCAGAAGTAGAAAGGCTTTATTGGCATTTATTTGTGATGACTGTTTCCAAATACCAAAAGACAAAAAAAAAAAAAATTACGAGTGGCCCTGAAAAAGACCATAGACAAATACTACTTTTAACTTTTACTTCTCAAGAGTTCCTTCCCAAATGTCGTTTCTTAAATCTCAATATTGTAGCAGCAAGAAAATCTACTGAAATCTTCAGCATTTAAAAAATAAAATAAAATTTGCTTATGTCACTTTGTCTCTTGGAATATCAGCATATTTGCATCATAATAACGTACCCAAATATTTTTTTCTTATGTACAGACTTACTTATGGTTAAAAACCAGATTACTTATGGCTAAAACATTTTTCAAATACGGACACAGACAAAAGGACAGTGTGAACCTGTAAAGTTTTAAGTAGCTCTCATTATAAATCAGAACATAACTCATGTTTAACTGTGCTCAGCACTTTGGAGTTCATTCTGTGCAACTCTAACAATCACACACACATAAATGAAACCCTGCAGAGCACGGTGAGATCAAACAGACAAACTTACTAGTTATCGCTTATAGAAGTCCATTTTAAATAATAAATAAAAATAATATTATTATAAAATTAGAAATACGATAATAATTTAAGATTCGTACGCTGCTAAGAGTCACGAAAAACAAGTCCAGAAAGAGGAGACAAGCCTCTTTTAAAGACTAAGCTTACCCAGAGAAAACCATGTTCCACGGAACAGGAATCTGACTCGGTTTCTCCAGAGAGGTACAGTTCAGGATTATAAGCAGCACATTCAATCTTCAAACAAAGAAAAAAGAACCGTTAACATTAAAAAGATATGCTTGCTTCTATCTAATTTAATCTGTGATTAATTAAAGCGTTTAAGGATAACACAATGGCAGAAAACAAGGCAAGAAGTCAAGCTGGCCCATCCAGCTTCCAGGGGGCAAGGTCAACTGCATGCGTACCATTCCTGGCGCATTCTTCATCTGCCCTTACAGATGTTAAAAGCTAAGACTACAAATTATCTACCCAATCCGTAGATTGCTACAATTTAAATGCTTCATAATCTTTATTACTTCTTTTCTAAATATCCAACCTAAAGTCATCCTTGACATAATTGCCAGTCTTTACTTCTCAGCCACCAGACATTTCTTTCGCTTCTGCAGTGTCCTTTCACACATAAAGCTGCTATATATCATGATCTTCCCTGAGTCTCTTCTTCATTAGGCTCAATGAACATGTTTGCTAATTCATTCAATTGTTTTTATAAATGTTATTTTTTAATTTGTCTTTTTAAATTCCTGATTAAAATTGCTGTTTTATAACTGGCATCTCTCTACCAACTCCATATATTTGAAAGCGCAGAACTTTGTAAACTGAGCACCCTTTTCTCACCGAGCTGTTAGTAACACTACATAACGATTGCACCTCTTCTGAAGCCTGTTTGTATACATACCATTGGTTATTTGCTCTTTGTAACAATATTACATTCTTAACCAATTCTTACCTGGTTCATCTCTTAAAAATTGCTTTTACAGACTTTCTCCTCAATCATCCCCTCAGTCTGTACTTGTGAAGGTATTTATTTCTGCCAGAGCATACCATGAGCCTGTCCTAACCACTATTATCCTCTATATTTTTTCAGATTATTTCTCCAGCTGCTCTGCTTATTTTGAACGTTAATCCTATGCTTCAAAATAGTTTAATTCCCTCCCAGCTTAATGTCATCATGCCACTGTCAGTAACCGAATAACTATACTCATGATTTTATCATTCAGGCCATTTAAGGAAAAATAAATAAATAATCAACTCAACCCTCTGACTGAGAATTACATCAGACTCAAGATCAACACAAGTCCATCTCAGCTCAGAAAATCATTCAAACACCAACATATAAGCTCTGAAAAAGGGATTTTTATGATTTCTATTTTCCCTAATTTCCTCTATTATCCATGGAAAAGCTCCTTAAAGTTTACATAAACACTTGGCCATTATGAATTGCTTCAATATATTTTAAACAGAGTAAAAAGATTCCTGATGAGGCATGATGCTACGCTTTTAGACAAGATCCTCTTCCTCAGTTCACACTCATGTCCTTGTCTCAGACATCCATGACATTATACTGCCTTTGATTCTGCAGACAAGTTGGTTAGTATTAACTTTTACACTTCAAGAGAATCTTGCAGCATCATCTCAGTACAGAGTATTTTTTTTTTTTAAAGGAAATTAGTGGGCATAAGTTGGAGTTCTAAATTCCCAGTTTATTTAATTTTCAAAAGTGCAAAGAATTTCAAAATCTCCCTGAAGTCAGCAGGTACCACCAAATGACTAGCAGTAAAAATAGCAGTATGTATTCACCAAAGCAATATACTACAAGGAAAAAAAGACAGGTAAAAACATTTTAAAAAGAGCTATCTAAGCCAGTCTTAGCACATTTCATTTAACACATGCTGAAACTATCTACTCACAATAGTAATTTACAGTAGCTGTGACAGCTAAATACATCACTAAAGAAAGAAAAACTTAGCCTGCTGGCTAGGTATTTCTCAGGCTATTTCTTACATCACCATGTCACTTTGTGTCTTATTCAAAACTGATGATGTTTTTCACAGTCAAATCCTGGTAGTTTAGCTCTCCATCTTGATAGACATCTTTTGCAGAATGATGGTGCGGGGTGTAAATTTGCTCTGAAGGAAGAATTTACCAGCTCTCTGTACTATCTGGCAGCCTGAGCAGTATGCTAAGAGATAGCAGGGCCAGCCAAGAGAAAGGCTCTTCCCTCCCCTACCCATATCCCCACACCCAAACTGCAGCTAAAGCTGTAGAAAAGTGAAAGCAATATTTAAATGATTTCATTCAGAAATATAGAGGTTTTAAAAGCATCAGGAGTGACAGCTGGGCTTTTCTGTTCTCCTCTGGAGATACAAAACTAGCAGAGCTGATTTTGAGCTTAGACAAACTCTGCCATGCCAGGCAGGTCTTGCTGAGGTGATCATAGCAGACCATTACTAAACTGTACAGGCAAGTGACCCTCTCCTCCTTTCAAAACAAACAGATTCTTTTGAAACGTGATTACAAGAGATGAATCTGAGCCTTCAAGGCACTGGGCATAGACCTATAGAACTCAGAAATACATAGGCTCTAAAGAAAAAAAGCTTTTTAAATTTCCTTTAAAAAAATCAATTTGGTTATTTATCCGATGGTGACATTAGAAAGCAGTGACATTCAATAAACACAAATCCAGGCGTTTAAGTAAGATATGGATGACTACAGCTCTACAGGAGATCAGGACTTTCAGCAGACTTTGGCTGCTGTAAACTGGAGCTCTGATCTGGCTCCATTTAAAACCTACACATTTCCAATGCACTGTTTTTTTGAGTTATGAGCTTACACCTGAAAATAAAAGTCATATAAAACTAAACACTACATTCTTTGAACATAGCGAACAGTGTGATCACTATGGTCTCAAATACTGCATTCCTGTGACCCTCCTGGACCTTCTATTGCTACTGGTCTTATACTGAAGTATACATTAACAGTAACTCAAGAGAACGAACAGATGCGAACTAACAGATGTATTTACAATAGTTTTCCTTAGAAGTTATGTCACTAAAGAAAATAAATTGTAATTTCGTATATTGATTCTATTCACCTTAAACTCCTGTTGCTTGGCCATCATCACTGGCATGTGTCTAACAAGGAGAGGATGTTTCTCCTTTTTGATTTGATTCCCATCATCTTCTACACAGAACCAACCTAACAGGTTATCCTCCGCTGCAGTGGAAAGAACAAACAACAAACATGCCACAATACTTGCACTGAATAATCGCTTACACCTCTTTGCAGAAATAGAAAATAATTATCTTAAAATTGGTTAATAATCAGGTTCTTTTCACATTTTGTTGGAATAAATGACAACTTAAAACTATGAGCAGAAATTCAATACAGTAGAGTACCTAACTACTGTTCACGCCAGAAAAGCAACTCCTAACACCAGCAAAGCGTTGTCTTTTCTTAATGATCTCGTCTGCAGGTTATTAGAAGAGGAAAAGGTATATGTGCCTCTTCCTCCTTTGAATCCTTAAATGATATCAAACCTTTCCTCACACCTATCAACTCTATCTTCTACAAATATTACCATTTCTCTGTCAGCTAAGTGACATTGCTACCATCTGATGTTCATCATAATTACAAGGATCCACCTCCTACAACAATGGAAATGTCCATTTTCCCTTCCTTTGTTTTTGTTGTTTTGTCTGTCTTCAGACTGTACTGTAAAAGCACTGTATTTTGAGAAAGTGCTCGCAATAGTTGCTTTCTATTTTGCATATCCTCAATGTTTCTCAACTTTGGTATTCAGCATCCTGGGTACCTTTTGAAACTTAGGCACCTTGTGGAAACACAAGAAACTAATAACATCACAGGACAGTAGATCCTTTATTGCTCCCACTTAGATCAGAGTTAAGTGATAATCAGTGATAATTTCTCCAGTGAAGACTAAAAACTTAGATTAAAATTACTGACCATGGTCCCAAAGACAAAAACTTGTTTCATGTATGCAACTACAGAAATATTCTTAACAAAATGTCAGAAATGTTTAATGCATGCTCAGGAAGCTAAACAAATGAACCCAGCAGCTTTACTGTCATTTCCTAGATAAAACTTCTGGAGCTAGAAGTAACAAATCTGAACCAGAAAGGCAGACAGTTGAAAAGATTGTAAGATCTGAAAAAATCTGTTTCCAGTGGAGTGACTTCCTCACCTGTCTGTCATGTAGTGCTATTTCATTCATTTTGATTTAGATATACCAAATAATAATGATTATCATAGATTTCATTAAAATTACTGTAGAAATTGTATTCCTTGATAATGAGACCCACCATCCTGCCTATATCATCAATACTTTGCAATGATACACCATCAATACTAGTATTGCAATTTTAACATCTTTAGATAGAATTTTCTTAAAAAGACAATCGTTTTCTAAGAAAAAGATATTATCGTTCATTGTATACATTGTATCTTAATAGGAAATGTAAGGTGTAAGTAACTAAGAATTACCAAGGGCTAGTTTAGCCATTTGTAAATTGTTGATCCAAGACTGTTTGATGGCAGGGGTAAATGTATTGAATACAGCTGTAAAGAAAGTAGGCCGCCCAGACCTGCAAGAAATTAAAAAATAAAAAAAAAAAACAACAACAACAATAAGAAGCCATTTTAAATGCACTGAGTATGAGATTCAGTCAAGGCTAGAAAACTTGAGCATGACAAAATCCCATTATTTTCCAACATTAACACAAAGGACGCCGCTTTGATAGAAACATCCAAGCTATGATGTGCCATATGCCTCTCTTCTAACATTTACATGAAAAGGTACGAGAAGAACAGTCTTCCTTGGTGAATCAATTCAACAGTGGCTATTCCCTGCTAACTGCCATTGCCAAAGTTCCTCTCTCATCTTGCATCAGAAGCTTAAGATTGAGAAACAGGAGAAAAACTACAATGTTGTGCTGGAGCACCCAAGTTGCCAATGCTTTGGTATGAGAGTATAACTCAGAGGCCAACTGTAGAGACAGAAGAGCACGAAGACCTAAAGATTCCCAAATCCTCTCAGGTACATCTCTATCTAACGAACAAACCCATTTAGAAAGTTTCACAACCAAGATTACTACTGACTTGTCCTGTTTTCCTGGAAGCTGCAGCTGAATTCTACAGCGATCTGCTGCTCTGATTTCATCTTCTTTTTTCAAGATTAGTTTTTGTAAACCTGAGGTCCAGTCATGTGCTACTGATTGGTTTAAGTACTGAAAAATTAAAAAAAAAAAAAAAAAAAGCTAAGGATCAAAATCCACCTGCTGACCTATTATTTGCAATGAGCTAATTAAGGTGATCTCCACTTACAAACAGTTCCTGGCACCTGGCTCTCATTTAGTTCTCATTTTAATCATGGATAATTTAGCCACATTTGTAAACATATTTCAAAAATATCTGTAAAGATTGTTAACATATATTATCTGATGATTTACTTGCACACTGTTCAGTTTGATGATACATAAATAACGCTCCTGAAGATTTGTCAGATTAAGAAATGCAAATTTGCATCTACTGTATGCACAATCCTTTTATTTCATTTCATTCAATGGTTACCAAGAGCCTATACATTCTATTTCTAAAGAAAATCTCAGGAAAACCTCTATAAATCATACTGCCAATGTTTTTGTTCAAATCTTCAAGGCAAAAATGTTTACATAGCCATCATGAAAGCTCTGTTGTTGCAACCTGCTGAAGTATGATGTTGAAGCAATCACCCTCTGCAACCTAAGTTTAAGAAGTTATCTACATGCAATAGTGCATGAATTTCCAATTGTTAGAATTTTGTGAAAATTACAGTATTTTCCAAAAATAAATTTACCTCATTCCTCATCTGAATTTTCTAACCACTTAACACATCTCTATTCAGAAACACTGAATAAATTTTAAGTTTTCTAGGTGTAGTTGGCTCTGACTGACAGCAGCAAAGGTGGAAAGGTTTTGTATATTTTAGTGGGTGATAGGCATATGATAACTATGGTATACCTAATTCCAATAATGCAGCTGAAATTCACTTCCATATTCTGGTGAAATTTTGTTGAAAAGGACTGCTTTCAGAAATGTCCTTCAGAGTACATATTTTCATCATTTTTTATGTTTTATTTAATGCCCTTGACTCTGAAGGCAAGATATTCCAAGAGAAACTCAGCTTTCATATAAACACACAGATTTATTTATGTTCTATGGTGGCAAGTCGGAATTTTACAATGTACTTGAGCATACATAAAACATATAAAGAAAAAGGTGAAGAAGAAATTAATTTTTATTTATTTATTTATCTTTAAAGTCCTACGAATGAGGAGAATGGAGAACTCATCTCGAAATTCAGTGTTAACATGCTACACCTGCTAGCTAGAATAAAAGCTATATGGAAAGGAAGTGAAAAAAGTCAAAGAAAAATTGCTTTAAACATTCATCAGAACATCCGTTAATACTTTTGTGATTTGCACTTAAGTACAACTTCTCCCTGAAAGCTAGGATTATGAGCTCATACGAGCATCAAGAGCTTTCTCCAAACAACCATCCTTCTACTACCTTGTCCAACTGTAAGAATTCATTTTCTTAAGATCAAAACAGAATTCTGTTTCCATATAAGCTTATCAGCTACTGAGGAAATGTAGACACTTGTAGTATCCTCCTACACTTACAAACAATGAAGTAAAACGAGATTAGAAAGACAGCTGTAATCTACTTACAACACTAAACATTTTAAAGCAATAGAATTACTGCAGTTAAAAATGATTTCTTTACAGAGAGAACATCTTGCGTAGATCCTAGAGAAAAACAATTGGGCTACTTTGCAACAGAAACATATTTGAAAAATAAATCCAGCTTTGTTTATTACCTGATAGTTTCCTTTAAGGCTGCCTATTAATTGACTAATTTGACCAACAACATTCAAATCATGTAAAAGGTTCTGCAGATCATGGTATAGTTGCCCTGGTCCCATATACAGCTTGTCTAAAATGAATAAGAACATAAGGTTATATATAATGAAAAAACGTAATTCTCAGTTAAAGGAGGAAAACATGACAAAGATAATATCATTAACATATATCGCTACTTCTTAACACTATGAAAATTAGACTTATCGAAATAGGCTTTTCTCTCTCTAGATCATAAAAACAACTAATGCATCAATGTGCAGGTAGGTTCTTCATTACATCTGAAAAATCAGTGTTTTATTTATATGTACATCACAGCCATTTCATTTAGCTGCTCCAGATGCTTTCACTGTTCCTACAGACAATTACGAAACACATCACAGGGAATCACAGGTAGCAGTACATATGATTGTATACTAGCTTTGCATACACAGATGTTACCATAGCCATTTCCTTCTAGTTCGCTTGACATAGCCTTTTTCAGCTTGTTCATCTGTTATGAAGGACAGCATCATCTGTAGCTTTAATAAGCATGCACTGGAACTATGAAAAATAGCAAAGCTTCACTGGCCCCCAGTGAAGATAACATTGAATTTTTGCTTAACATCAACGAGCAGACTTGCTGTTACATGATAGTATGAACACCCCTCATGAAGGCTGCTTTTCATCACATGATGAAGGCAAAAAACTTAATTGTAGCCTTTATTAAGGTAGTTTAAATCTCCAAATTTGTTTTATCTTGACATTTCAGGATCTTACTCCCACTCAACCCATTCCTAACTCTACCCATGAACCTAGCAAACCTACAATTTCACTGAACCACTTGAAACTTCTATCACACAAGTGGAAAAAGGATCTGCACTGAGAACAGCACCAAGTCTTAGCTGCAGAAATACTTTGCAGGAGCCACCAATGTTTACAAAATGACACTAACTAAAAAAAAAAAAAGTATTCTGACCAGTAGGATAAACTGCCCATTTAAGTGTTCCAAGTTTTCAAAGCCCTGCTAGCACCTTGGCTCCCAGATATGATGCTAGGAGAAGGATGGCTGCACAGCTCTTGTGGAAACAGCATCCTCCCTCCCCTGAGCCCCACACCCTGACTCACACAGGGTCAGCATGTTTCCCTTTGGCTGAATGACAGGAATCGGGCGGGATTATTTTTCCAGGAAACTCCTGCAGATTATTTAGCTCATGCAGTGCAGTGTCCAAACTATGAATCCATTACCCTTACCAAGCCACAGTTTTGGAAGCTAGTCTGTGGCAGCAAACTGCCCCGACCAAGAGGATTTCAATGCTGTGCTGGCAAGAACATGATGTAAATCTAATTCTGGCTATGTACACCCACTCTATATGTAGACTCTGCCTAAAAGTAATGCCAAACCCATCATACAAGGAGAATGCTCTCAAACATGGTGCTCTTCTGTGGAGACAGGAGATGGATTCAATGATCATTGTGCGTCCCTTCCAACACAGGATATTCTGTGATTCTGCGCTTATTCCTTGGACAGCAGAGCATGGAAGACCAGGAGCACTCACAGGCATGCTCCTGTCTGCAGGTGGCCATTTTCCCCCCAGTAACTCCTCAGGACACTGTGGAGCACAGTTGGCCCCGGCCTGCAGGCCATGCTGTGCCAGCCGGTGCGGTGGGCAGGGCAGGTGGGTGCCAGCAGTGGAAAAAACAAACAAACAAACCAACCAAAAAAAAAGCCACCAGAATAAAATGCAACAAAACAAACACAAAGCGATAAAATTGCATAAACCTGAATAAACATGAAAAATAAACATTCACAAGACAATTCTTCTTAAAGCATTGGTATATTCTCAAAATAATACATATCAAAATAACTGTATTTTCTAAAAAATGTTTTCCTATTAGGAGGTATCATACAGCACAAGGCCACCACTGGACATTTTTGTAACCCACCACATTAAGGCAGGAGTCTGTCTGAAACCTTGAAGAGTGTAAAATTACAAGGCCTAAGGAAAACATTAGGGGTTACTTTATCTCCAAATTCTCCACTTTGCTGCAGGAAAATGCAACATAAGCTGGAGATATTACACATGCCCAGAAAATTGAAAATTATTTTCTTGCTTTTAGATGTTCTGGTAAATTGAACCAATGAAAGGATTTCTGAGTAATGCCCTTGAGCACTGAGCAGGGAACAACTGCACTTAACACTATTTACCCAAGCAGAGAATAGATGCAACTTTCATCCACCCTCCTCTGCCTGTTCTGAATGTTAATTACAAGTACAATGCAGCCTTTCTTATCCTCACAAACAAATCAGCCTGTAAGAAAAATGTCCATATACATTTACTGTATACAATGAAAGGAAAGAAATCCAAAGTAGATCTAAGAGGGAGAGTTTTTAGACTCTGTTCAGATGAGAATAGATTTGTTTAAAACAAAATTGTAACACTTCTCTGCAATTGTAGACCATAAACTCTCACTGAGCTGTATTTTAACTTTCTCCAATCCAAATACTTGAAAAAAACAATATCTGAAAAATATAAACATTTCTCTCCTTGTGTCTTCTTCTGCTTTAACTAACTAATCTCTACAACAATTAAAAATTATTAAGCACTAGAATTGCTAGTTCCTAGACACATCAAATTGTTGATTTCAATGGGGCTACTTGGAAAGAAAAGGATTGTTCAGTGTTCAAAGTCTGGTAAAATCTGGCTGAGAGCCACAATAACATGTTCAGCGCTGTAAAGAAGTCAAATGAAATAATTCTTGCCCCAAATTTCTGTAACTGAAGGATAGCTTCTGCAAAACAAAATGTAGACTGATTGTATGTAATTGGCAGTTAGCTGAGTTTTTGGCAGAAATTCATTCACTCACCTGTCATTTATAAATTCCACAGCTAAACAAACCAAACTGCTGCACTGAAAAACATACCACAAATCTTTCCAAAATTTATACTCATGAGTCTGATCCAAGAGAAAATTTAAAACCATGATATTGTGAAAAGCTCAAAGTTTGCGAAAATTCCCCTTGTATATGATGGATACTTTCAAGCAAATTTCAGCTGCATTATTTGTAAAGTTTAAAAGCCAGAATCACTCTGCAGCTTCATAAAGACAGAGTTAACTGAGATTTTATTTTATTACCAAAAGCAGGTCAAAGACAGGACACTAACCTGCAATATATAATAGCAAGCACTCAGGCAGCTCTTAATGTTGCAAGACTTTGTGCCATAGTCTTGAACTAAGGCCATAAAGCAAGCTTTAACTGTTTATACCAATGGACTTTCCTTGCACTGTCACCACACCAGAAAACAGCTCTCATCTACAGTCCTCTTCCTGGAGCTCCAAATGCTTTTATAAATATTCTAGTCCCAGCACGGAGAATAAGGCATATATCTCAAATTTCATTTACTATTTGTCATCTGAGACTATTTTGTCTGCATCATGCATATTTTAAAATATTTTAATAAATCAAGATAAAAAGGAAGCAAAGAGAGCATCAAAGCAAATAAAATAATCTGGCAAATGAAATTTTGTCCTTTAAAAAAACAAACCAAAGTCATTTTAGGCACATTTACTAAAGGTCAAGTTCTTAACACGGAAAAGAAAGACAAAAAGCAAACCAGTATTTACTTTGACTTAATGAAAAAGAGCCTGCTTCCATCTATGATATTCTAGGATGACAAATGGACAGATTAAAATGAAGTTTTTATGGTCAGCCAAGGAAGATATCAACAGCCATGGCTATCAACGTTCTTTCCTGGAGGTCCTTAGCAGTCACAAACTGAAACAGAAAAATAACTGAGCTCATAACAATGAACTCATCAGCAGAGAATTCTCTTAGATTTTACCACTTGATTTGTGTCTGGATAATGAATTAAAAGTTACAGCAAATTAATCTCTGCAACAGTTACTCTAAGGGTTATTCATAAACTTTTAAAATAGGATTAGATTACTTGGATCCTTGGTGACTAACAATATGTTAACTGCCAGTTGATTTAGCTGAGAAATGTCTGATGGAGGATTTTTCCTGGGTGAAGTACATGTTGGTGGCAGGGGGAAACTGCAGTCTGTTCATCAGATGCGTTTCTCAGTGCAGAGCCAAAGGGTTGCTCATTTCAGTCTTAATATGTTCCCTGACCATTAGACTGCTGGTTACTTTGGGCGGGTATTCTCTCTTTTCCTCCATAAAAAGCACTGACAAACTCCTGGCTTCATTCCAAGGCAGATGAGGTGGTAGGTTTTTTTCTAAGTTTTTTTTTTTTTTTTGAAAAGTTTTACAAATGATGAAGTCATTTCCTTCCCATTCCTAAGTCGCTCTTGCTAACTATCAAGCTCCAAAACAATTTCATTTTCCAATGTGGAAAGAAAGCAGGAATTTAGAAAAGGTTCCTCCCATCTCTACACATCCTACGTATTGCAGAGAATGATGTGCCTGGGCAGGAGAAAATGCCACGCACTGTAACCAATAACCATGTATCTGGCTTACGAGGCAAAGTTTTTGCATTCCACCCACAGATCAAGGGTAAAACCTTGGCCACATGCAAGTTAGTAGGAATTTTTTCATCAAATCCTTTGTTGCTAAGATCTCACCAGAGGAATTTATGCCTCCCTGCAACAGGCAAGTTTAGTGCCAATAACCAGAGATTCATGCAAAACACATAGCTCCTTACTTGGCATTATTTTGAAAAGCATTCAAGATGGATCTGTGAAAAAAACTGCCACTTGCTTTAGAGGGAAGAAAGCTTAACTTAATTTTTGCTTCTAAGTGAAACTGAAACAATTGATCCTTGCTTGAGTTTATTTGAATACAATACTAAACACATCTTCTACCTGCTCACTTCCCAGCCTTATACTCAGGAACATCAAGTTAAATTAACCAGCTTTGCCTGATTTGAAGTAATTACAATTGAAGCAGAAGCAATTTTAGCCCATTTACATCGATCCACTTATAAAGCCTGCAGGAAACTCCCTGGGTGTGGTCAAAGTCTGCTTAACTTGGCTCAAGCAAAATTAGGATTTGTGCATAAACACACATGTAGGAGAAGTGTCTTAGGTGTGGTCAGATGGCGGAATAACTCCTCACTGTGTTTGTTTAGAGAAGCTCTGTCATGCTCTGAGACCAGCAGAACCAGGACCTGAATTCAAAACTCACTGCATTGCGGTTGTTCCTCTTCCAAGCAGCCGATCTTCCTGTGACCACCCCTCGCTGACCCCACTCCATGCCACACTGGCAGACCCATGGTCACATGCTGCCTTGCTGGGAAGTGCATCCAGCAACTGCAACTCCCACTGCACGGTCAGCACAGAGCAGCTGCTTTAATGGGCGCTGGCACCGCACCTCTCCCTTGGGATCGCTGTCTATCCGGTTCTTCTCAATTTTAAATTCTCATGGGTACCACAGGAATACTGGGTATTGTAATCCTGAACTGAGCACGCCTCATTGTTGTTCTCAAAGAATTACTATGAAACAGATTTATTTACTGTGGTGATTTCACAGAATCACAGAATTGCAGGGGTTGGAAGGGACCTCAAGAGATCATCGAGTCCAACCCCCCTACCAGAGCAGGTTCCCTACAGCAGGTTGCACAGGTAGGCGTCCAGGCGGGTCTTGAATATCTCCAGGCAAGGAGACTCCACAACCTCCCTGGGCAGCCTGTTCCAGTGCTCCATCACCCGCACTGTGAAGAAGTTCTTCCGCATGTTGGTGCGGAACTTCCTGTGCTCCAGCTTAAGGCCATTGCCCCTTGTCCTGTCCCCACTGACCACCGAAAAGAGGTTCCCCACCTCCATTTGCCTCCCACAGCTAAGATACTTATAAACATGGATCAGGTCCCCTCTCAGCCTTCTTTTCTACTATTCTTTCTATATTTCTATATTCTATATTCTTTTCTACTATTCTTTCTTATTTCTACTTTTCTACTATCTATTTGCTACTTGTACACATTTTCCAGAAGCTTCTGCTGTGTTCTGCTTCTCAACTGTGAGTTAGTGATTTATGATAGATTTATGCTGGTAAAGGGAGAAAAAAAAGTGTTGCCACGCCTAGAGTGAATGCAGACATCTATAAATTAGACATCTATTACTAGATAAGCAGACATGATGGCTCAGGTGATCCTTTTCAGTTCAAAACTTCTATTTAATTCCTGATTAGGAGGAGTTTTGGACGTAATATTACATAAATCTAGATGGCAAGTATATAAAACAGAAGCCTCATTCAGTATTAGTCTCAGTAGAGCAAGTACTCATGCAAGTATTTCTGTATTGTATGTCATATCAAAGCCAAAAATGGTTAACAGATACAGTCCTGGGTATCTCTTATACTGCAAAGTAACTAATCTTGACACAATCTGCTTTGAGCATGACTATAGTAATGACCTTTCCCCTACATGGTTCAAAAAATCATCAATTTAAATTG
This sequence comes from Penelope pileata, assembly GCA_013396635.1. Lineage (NCBI taxonomy): Eukaryota > Metazoa > Chordata > Aves > Galliformes > Cracidae > Penelope > Penelope pileata. Next base: position 175,128 of record WBMW01002169.1, on the reverse strand, counting down.
CTTTAAAAAAACATATTGACATGAACTGAGAAGTGATGCATCAGAGAAATTCAAGGTCCTCACAAAGATTACTTTGATTGAGAGATGCAGAGCCCTGAAGTCAGGCTATGCATCATACAAAATCTAAGTTCATGAATATTCACATGTAAAAGAGTTAACCAAAACTGAGAAAGGTCACTTTCCTGACTACAGTTGCAGCATCATTGAGGAGCAACACAAAGTTAATGGCACTCTTGAAAAACATGCCAGATTTGAAGGCTACACTGAAAGGCTGGTAGATCCCAAATTTGACTTGCCATTTGTGATTTGGTCTTTGAGGCTGAACACACTTACTTTGCTTCCTCCCACTGAGCCATCTGTGTGTATCCAGGCAACATACTGAAACATCAAGTGTTACAAAGGAAAGAAATCTGGAAATGGTTCAATCCTCATTTTGAGCATAAACATCATCAAGGATCTGAGAAGTTATTTATGCGGGAGGTACTTGAAAAGTTGCTGTTGAGGAAGGCATAACACAATGCTACTTGAATAGAATTACGCACCCAGAACAAGCAATAAAAATACAGGCCCCTTCCACAACACTTAAGTCTACACTGAAACCTAATACATTTGTGCAGTGTGCTGGAAAGCAAATCATCATGATACCAGATGAGTTCTTGATCACTTCATAATAAACTGGACAGATGTCATGAGACAGTTTAGCCTAAACATACTAAAAATGAACTATTCCATTGTTTTGTTTTAGATGTAACTTTGTGATTACCCTGGAAATTTTTCACTAATTCTCCATAAAGGAACAGCAGACTGAGAGCATTTCACTGCTCAGTTTATAATGCCTACCCTTCAAGAAGGAAAAGATTGGAGCCAGAGACAGCCTTACACCTGAAGGAAAATAGTTTCCAGTTCTCTGAAGATCCTGAAAATTGATTTACAAAAGGAAAACCAGAAAGCATTTATAAAGTCCAAGATTCAGTTACTGCAATCCAGGAATTCTTCCTATGCACTTGGTATGGGATTCTGCTCCTACACATACACTGGAATGCAAAACACACAGGACAAACTCCTTCTAGCTGCTCTGGGTAATAGAACAAGAAAAACATTTTCCCTAAGATGGTCTAGTGGAACTAATTTCCTTCATGCATATAGAAAAGATGACTTTTATGTGGCATTTTCTTACACAAGCCATCTATCTCAGCAACTGATTATCAGAGCTGGCAAAAAAGATTATGAATATTGAGGATATCATCATTTGTTTAAAAACTAATCCTAATGCCCATTGCTAAATATGACATCCTTTCCCTTTGGAAAAAACCTTTTAAACAGAACACCTAGCTTTCACTGGAAGGTGGGTGGTGAGAACTGCCCCGCTGTACTCAACAGCAGCTGTACGCAAGGGAAGTGACTCCTTACATCTAGGTCCTTCTGTCTGAAAATTCTTTATGAATGTTACAACCAGTGACAAAGCAGATGAGATTTTATTTTTAGCTGCTGAACTATAAGCTTCCTGCACATGCTGTTACGTAAGCAGAGCACTTGACAACTCCCCCACTCCTATTTGTTTCTTCTGTCTTGCTTACATACGCTGGTCCTGTTTCCACAGGCATCTCAGGAAAGCACGTGAGAGTTTTCTTTTCTAGTTTTCTTTTATGACAATGTTTCAATGGCCTACTGAAATTCCAGTAAAATATCAAAAAGGCAGTCTTGAGAACCCAAAATCCCAGCGTCAGGGAGGGAATCTGGAGACAAACAAACCCACAGATGAATTTAAAGTTCATAAAAGAAAAGTGGGCTTTTTGCCTTAACTCCATTTGCTCTTCTATGCCAAATCAAACTCATGATCTCAACAGCTCCATGCCCCTGAAAAATATGAGTCATCGTAGTTCAAATCCAGTTCCCCTCTGGCTTCTTAAAACTCTCAGATCCACACTACATAAATATTTTCTGTGTGGTATTGGTCTCTAGGTTTGGAAATGGAAGCAAATGGAAAATCGGGAATAATATCAGAAAACAAAAGCTTGGTTGGCAGCCACCAATGAAATGATGAAGAGCTGTGCTCACGTGTAGCTTTACAGCATAACCCTAGATCAGGTTTATTAATGCTATTAACAAGCTAGTATAAGAAGAAGCAGCACAAGCATGCACGTACAATTAAGTGACAAGCAATGAAATCCCGAGAACAGTAGAACATAAACTATTAAATTCAGACATGGAGTAAGCAAGCCTAATTACCAATACAGTCAGGACATATCATCCTCATTATCCAACATGACGAGCATTATCATAAACATGAGGACACTATTCGGCCTGACCTCTGCAAGGAAATAAATTTGTATCATATTTTAGTCATGTAAGCACCTACACATAATTTCTAGGAACTTCATTATTAAATCTGATAATTTGAGCTTCTAAAACTCTTATTTATTCTCACTGCCATGCAAGGCAGGGTTGTTTTTCAAGCCTTCAACCACAGATAAAGAGCTGAGTCCCAAAAGCCACCAATCACACATAAAACAGATCTGGGAAACAAATCTCCCAAGTCTTAACTCTGACAGGTAGTTTTAACACGCTTTGCCTCCCTGTCAGCTCTTAAGTGGTAACTGCAGGAACACTGAGGCCTGCCTCAATATTGTGCCAGATCTGAATAGCAAAGAAGCAGGCTGCACAGAAATTACTGTCCAACCACAAAACTGCTTATTCACACTGCTTGAGTAACGTGCAGATAATATCAACAGATTGCAACTGCAAATACTGTGCAAGGTATGAAATCACGCAACTTGTAGTGCTATACCATTCACAAGTAAAATTATGCAAGAACACCAAGCAAAGCTTTTTAAGAGGGTGAGAAGTAGCTCATACATTGTGATCATGGCTTAGGTATTATATTAAACACCATCTAATCCTGACAGTGCAGGGAATTTTAGAGGTAAAACACCATAAATATTTTTCCTGTTGACAGAAACAGCTATGACAGGAGGGAGCAGCAGAGAGGAAAACTGGAGGTCTGATACAGTGACAAGCACGGAGCATTCAGGCAGTTGCCCTGCAGTACGCCAGCAGGACAGCTGTGAGGTGTCTTCCTGGACTGCGACCCGACTGCAGTTCCAGGTCAGAGCACCTCCAGTTCCTGGCTCTGTTCCCATGAGGAAGGAACACCCTGGAAACAAAGAGACTGTAGAATGAAAGAAATGAAGTGCCACAGCTCTTTCCTCACCCTTTCCTCTTGCAAGGCCCCATAGGGGCAGATGGAGGGTGGAAGGGACCTGGAAGTCTCTGCTCCCACACAAAGAGAGAGAAGCTGCACGGAGCCTCTGGGGCTTAACTGCATGGGTATAAAGGGTGAGAGAGAAACTGGATGCAAGAAAATGAACACCAACATAAACAGGCAGTAAAAGTGCTCATGTGAATGTGCTTACATCAAGCACTGCAGCAGTCCTGACATACGTCTGCAAGTGACCGTACACCAGCTAAGCTGCCAGAGGCTTCCACCAGAGTTCAGATTAGATTATCTGTAATGCATGTGGAAATCACACTGTGAGGATCTTTACCTCCCTCTTCCATATTCACTTTCTCATAGCTAGATTTCTGCTCCTTTCACTACTCTGTGTCAAGACATGAATAAAGACTCCGGCAAACCAGGAAAAGGATTCTAAGAACTGAATGTCAAGTCCACTGAAAATAATATGAAAAGCAAAGAGAAAAGCCTCTTCCTAAGTGAGTGAGACAAAAATATAACACCTAATTTATTCTATGCATAAACCATCAGTTGAAAAGTTATCTGCTTAACCAGTGAACTATACAACGTCACCAGTTTGCTATGTTTGAAGTTCACATACATCAATGATAGTTTACATTTATGAAAATGTTACATCTGCTTTAATACACAGATTATTTTGAAACAAAGACTTACATTGTTAGTCTACACATATGTCATAGAGATGAAGGTTGCTTCAACTAGCAATTCATGCCATCATCATTTAAAATCCTTATTATCAATGCTCGAGTTGGTATGTCACTCAATACTCAGTCTTGCTTACTCTGGACATTTTCTTACAATTATCCAGCCTTAAAGTGACAACAAAGCTATTTCCTTCCTATTATTTTCGTTCCCTAACTCTACATTTCTTACTAGACAAACCAGCAAAAGTCAGCTTCAATAGCAATGGCTGTGACAGCAGCATTATTTCTGTCCTTCTACTGAGTGAGACACTGACAGCAGCACAAGAGCACACTGTGGCCCATCAGGCATCCTACCTGTTTCCCTGGTAACACTCGGAGCCTTATCAGAACTGACTGCATAAAGGAGAATAAAACTCAGAAGAGAAGAATCAGGTCCGCTCTTCAGTGTTGTGCTACTACTGCGTTTGACAACCAACGAAAACAACAGAGATCAAAAACACAAGCAAGCGGAAAGAGAGTACAAGTTTATCACGTTAAGTCTGATCAGGAAAGCAGAGAAGTCATAGTTTAGCAGAGCTGAGGTTTGATTTCTGCTAAAAACAAACAGCTGAGACTTCAATCTTTCTCTATGTCCATAACTAAAAGATCTCATAATCTAGTTTTGGTGCTAGGGGAGTATAACAGGAGTAAGGCAGAAGCACATCAAAGACAGAAAGAGCACAGCAGATCAAGCTAAGAAATTTTTTCTGCTTTCCCCTCGTACGCCATCAGGCCACACAGTATCTTCTGGCAAGAGACAAGAAACTTAAAAAGAGATGAAATGCACAACCCTGAGTGGGTTCTCCTCTAGAATTCAGAGACAAAAGACCGGCACAAAGCAGAACTACTGAGTAGAAAACTGCAAATTTATCATTTTGCTACTAAAAAATGCATACAACTCCTGTTTTCCTACTTACAACAGAACTGAAGCATGCCCTTGATTCATAGGTACTAATAAAGACTTTCAACCTTTCACCAGTTGTATTTTACAACCTACACACAGCCTACACAAGATTAATTCAAATTTGGCTATTACTTTTTCTGTACCACCCAAGTCTGCATCTTTAAACTGCCCTTCTCTTCCCTGCAGCATGGTAGAAAGTTTAAGGTGCCAATTACATTTAGTCAGTAATAGTGAAAGACACTTACGGCAGTTGCTTCCTCATACCAAGGATTTTGGCCCAGAAAAAAGTGCCATGATAAGAGAAATATAATTAACAAGGAGTAATCCTCACAAGTACACAACTAGAAACTATCAAGAATCCTTGCTGACCACAGCAGTAATATGCGAGTCTCAGCCTCTAGGTATTTAACTTAGAGTGCTGCAGATATAAGTTTTCTCAGTTCTCCAGAAACAAAAGAAGTGATCCCCTACTACTTCATGCTTTTACACAGAATCATCTCTATTTTCCATCTCTCCAGTTTGCACAAACTGGAAATGAGACCTGAAACCACAGCTCTGTGACATGGTTCTACCTCATGTTTCTACCTCCATGACAGACGCCAGGATTTTGCCTGCAGCATTCCAAATTGCTCTTGACCATTAGATGTTGAGGCTGTCTTGGTCTTGGACAGGTTAAAAACACATTCTATGAGGCCACAGTAGTACTTCGGCATACTTCAAAAACAAGAGGGAACATAAATGCTTTGTCATTTGTGGTAAATACCATAGTTTTTATTTGATTACGCCAATCTTTATCATCATAGTGCTGCACCGTCAGTGAAATTTTTGGGTATCTTGGTAGGTGCAAATAAGCAACAGTGAATAATCACAGCCTTACTAGTCCTTTCTCTCCACGAGAAGACTATTTCCTGAGCTTCTTTAATCTTTAGCAGCCAAGAAAACTAGAACTAAGGAGGCACCTCTACAGAGTAACTAACAGAATTAAGTGTCTCTTCAAACTTGTCTGCACAGGCTAATTCAGCAAGTCTGCAGTCAGAGTAACAGCTAATGCTGACACAGCACCACATTTTCTCTCTCCCCTCATCCCTCACTTTCCCATCTGATCTTGCTGACAGGGAAGGACTTGGTATAATCAGCCATGAAGCTGCCACACAAAGTTGTGCTAAGAATATTCAAAAAACTGTTCCACCCACATGCTTCTATGAGAGAAACTCTGATTCTAAGTAATATTCTCCCTTATATGCTTTCCTCTTGGGGTCACACATACAGGAGGTGGTAAATGATAATTTAAGAGTACTGATCTCGCTATTTAAGTAGCCCATTAATGTTCTAAAGAAGTTACAAGAATGAAGACATTCTTGAAAATGAGACACAAGTACCTATAAAAATGTTCTTAGGCTATTTGGGAAGGGAGGAGGCAAGAAGGCCTGACAAAAACCATTGCTGAGAGTAAGGGGTTATTAAATGCTGCAGCTGCACCTCAGAGAGTTCTGAAGTATAACATTTATGTCTCCTTACAACATAACTGGGGGAAAATTCATGAGGCCAAGACTGTAATATTAAATAAATGTAGTGTGAAATAATGCCTAGAGCTAGCACCACAACCAATCTAAATTACAATCCATTAATAGGGATCAAAGTCTAGATATACTAAATATGCATAAAATACAATATTTAGACAAAATATATAAAAATAATTCATTATACATAAAAGGCAAGCTACTGAGTAAACTTTTGAAATTCATACATCTCTTGAGGGTAGTTGGCAAGCCTATAGGAGAGGTTAACGAGCACTGAAAGAGCTTGCAAACTTCAGAGCTGGAGGTCATGTTTAGAGAGAGGCTAGGAGGAAGTTACCTATTGGCATATTGTTTCAAAAACATTCATTAAAGTTAATATTAAGCATTCTGTTTTTTTTTTTCCTGAAGAACTTGATATTGTGTTTGAAGAGCAGGATACTATGGACTTCAGAGAAATAACTTCTGCCCTCCAGTAACCACTTGTACCCAGACTCTTATTCCACAGCAACAGGGTGGCTTGCCATCTTCGCTGAAGAAAAATTCCTCGCTTTAGCTATGGTGTAAGAACATTCGCACAACCAGCTACCATGGGACAGATGCCACACCACACCAAAGCAAACTTTTTGCATGTACATACACATTCATGCTTTAGAACTCTAAAATCATTTATGCATTCATGCATGCAACTCTGAAATAGGACAAATACCAGTAATTCATTTTGCAAGGCAAGATATGGATTCTCAGTTTCCAAAGAGATTACATTATTATCATGTTACAGAATTCTACATGCACCACATGTTTTGTATTCTGTAGTCCACTGAAACTGAAATATAGATTTTAACAAACATTTCAAATCTGTAAGTATAGAACAGCTATCACTTACTTGGCTTAGAATTAACAATGACATTTTCGGCAGAGTGCTGGGGTGGAAACCTGCAGTTCTCTTCTCGGCCCTCACTGCTGCCATACTCTATGACTTCCACATGTCCCAGTGGTACACTCCATTTTAATAAATACCTCTGGCCAGTTGTCATAGTGCCACTGCTTTCGTAGGAAGAGCTGGAAGATGCACAAATTATTGCAGTGACATGCCACTGTGTTTTATGGCATCCTATGTATCAACTTTGTAAATCTGCTGTTTATCAGCCTGAGTGCTGTGCACAACTTTAAATAAATACATTAGGCTGACTTCTGTGACTGAGCTTTACTGTGAGTGCAAAAATCAGCTATGCAGGTCAGATGAACTTGTTTACAGAGAGCATAGGACTGCCAACAACAGATCCTCTATTTTGTTACTTCTATAACAAAACATAAAATATCACCTTCTAAGATCAATGTGCATTTGGACATCCTAATACAAGTGCTTAGGACAATAATGTGGCTCCACCTTTTCCTGATTCTTTTGTCTCTTAGGACAATACTTGAAACAGTGCTAAAAAGTAGTAACTGCTAAATTTAGATGTCTAAACTGCTACATTTAGATGTCTAAGTCTGGATGACTGTAGTAGTGAGCTGCTGGTAACAAAAGTATATATATAAACAGGCATTTCAAAGGAAACAGCATGCTTAGGAAGCTCACTTGAAATAAAAGCGGTATTAATACTTCTTTTTGTTTGGTTTTTTTTTTCCTTCTTTCATTCACACATTCAAGCAGATGTAGCAAACACTTGCAATCAAGGACAAAAGAGATGTTAAAGGAAACAAAAATGTTGGCTGAAATAGCTGAAATACAAAAGTTAAAAGCTTGAGGGAAATCAGCCCAGTGTATTTACTTAAAACAGTATCTGAACCCCAAGGTTCAGCTAGTCAGCTACCTACTCACAACACAGTCATGCTTTTGTTTCAGGGAAGAGACAAGTATGAACAGAAAAAACATAAGTGCCACAGCTTAAATATTTCAGAACTCTAGATCTAGTTCAAAAGAAAGAAAGCGCAGCAGGCCACAGCTGTTCAGCTGTTAGGGATAGTATCCACCTCATCCATGTCCTGCTACATAAAAGTTAGGTCTCCGGTTCAAGCCAGTCATCTAGACTACACATGAAGAAGGACATTCTGAGAGTCATGGACTCTGTAGAAATATGTCCTTTGCCAGCTATGAAAAACTGGAACCAGTGGTCCCCAGGCTCCTAAGATATCTATTTCTGTAAAGACTGACAAAAGGTGTTAAGAAAACTGCGCTGATACATGCTGTTCTACTAGCTGCACATGTCAAGTTTCGGAAGAAGCTTACACCTCCAGGGGAGGATTTGTAGGCATGCAAAAATCAGAGAGTTTGAAAACCACTGCTGCAACAAAAAACTGGTTTAAATAAGGTGTTCCATGAGCCAAAAAGGCAAATGGCCTACTCAGTAGTGCACAGTTTTTTGGACCAAAAATTCTGGACTTGATATTGGTGCAATACATGAAATTTGGTAGATGATTTCCTTCAGTCCCTAACTATATTTTGCTTGTCAAAGGTAGTTCCTTCAGCACTAAAAAACAGTTGATGTCCACAAGAACAACAGTGCAGTTGGTGTTAACTGAACTGTTGACTTAACAAGAAACCCAGAGACTTGGCATAATCATGAACTTTCTACAAGGAAAACAAAGACAGACTGCACGCTGCCACTTCAGGGACAATTAAAAAATTCCAATATAATGATGTCAAGGAAAAAGATCAAATGAATAGTCAAAAGCTACTAAAGAACTAAATAAATTGCAATTCTTTGCCTTACAATTCCTGAGATAATTGGATATAAGCCTGTGCATTTTGTGAAGCACAGTCATTACATGGCAATTCTTGCTCACTAACAGGAGACCAAGCATTCACATAAATGCAAAAATATGTACTGCATTCACACTTCACTAATAAACTAAGATATCAACTCATATTATGCTTGAGAAAATCTGCTCTTGGAAGATTCTAACAGTCTACATTTACACTGTCAGAATGTACCAACACAAAGCAACTTATGATACAAGCAAGACTGGAATGCAAGTGTGACCTTGGCATAGGCAGCGATATACTAACAGCAATAGCTACAGCCAACTAAAACAGAAGGCATGATGGAAAAATGCTTCCTTCAAAGTACCTCAGCTTTAAACCTTCATTGTCTGGTCTCAGAGATCAAAACTCTTCCCCAGCTGGAATTTCTTTAGTAAGTTCCAGCTTTTTCCTGGCTACATGCATTACCTTCAATTTTTGTTTTGTTTTAATTTGCAAATGCTGTCAAGTTACAGATGTGCAACAGTGTGAATTTAAGGGGGAAAAAAAAAGTCCTACCATGGCATGCCTGCACTCCACCAAATACTAAAATACATCAGTGATTAAAAAGAGCATTTCTACTTGTAATTTTCAACTGTTATTATATATATATATATATATATACAGACACATGCAATTCTAGAGCTTACAAACATCAACAGGCAATTTGGAGGACTGTATGAAGCCTAGCTGTCTATTCATTATGAAAACTGATAGAAATCATTAGCCATAGTAAAAACAAAATAGCTTTTTCACTGTCAATTTTTCAGCTTAAGCTTTAATCATCATTTAAAAAATATGAAGTCTTACCGCATATTTACTGTTGCACACATCAGCACATCGTTTAGCATGAAAAGTCGTCGCTCTTTGGTTTTGATAATTTCTCCTTTGTCATTGTAAACTGTTTCAACCATATCATCAGTCCGTATGAGGTACCTGTTTCCGCTGCTGAGTAGCTAGATTTTAAAAACAATCAACATTTTATGTTATACACAGTGTATCTAACATCCAGTGGTAAAAAAAATAACAGAAAATACAATGGGTCATCATTTGCCATACAAATATAAATGCTCACAGGTGGATTTGCCAAATGAATTAAGCTTTTCTTTTTTTTTGGTTACTGATTTGCTTTTCATTTACAGAAGCAGCAACACATGCCCCCAGAAATATGACCTGCAGAGGTTTGCAGTCTTACTATGGAACATGTAATTGCTCTGAAAGTCTTCTGTATCGATACAGGACTCCTAGTGAAAAAATATCATAGCTTCCACAGTTTCTACTGTTTACTTCCCTTATCTCTTCTTTCACAGTCCATTTAAATGCTATGCATGGTTCCAGCCATCTCAAAGGGCCAAGTTAGAGTGGGTGGAGGAAGAGTGCTTCTACCTTCTCTGTCTACATTGGCTCACAAAGCCAGCTAAGGAGTGCAGCTGACATATTTCCACAGACTGCCAAGATTATGACAAGTACAAAAGACACACAACAAGGAAATTGTTCCTGCAATTTTCTTTCAAGTGCTGAGGCTCAGCATTGTGTGCCAGTATGAACTAATTCCTCACAGGTCAAACACATCTCTGTAGTGGCCAAGAGAACAAAATGGCCTGTAACTCACACATTTCCTATCTATCCACTTCCTTCCCTGCCTGCTTCACTCTGCCTGGCGTTTTCCAAATTTGTATAAGCATATATTAGGTCACATGGCACACAGGGCTCCATGTGACTTGGAGCGGCTATACAGGCATATCTCAAAGTCTCCTCCTGGTACAGAATATAACACTTGAACAGTTTATACCAACTGATAAAAGGAAATCTGCACCGCATCTTAAAGGGCACATTCCATGTCTTTAATTCCTTCAGTCATTTGTAGAAGATCATTAGTAGCTAACTCAAAAAGCGGGAGTATGAGAACTAGAAAAGAAAGTAAAATCACAAAACCAATCCTGTAATGCACACCAAATGGAAATACTATTCAAGTACGAGGACAAATTCAGTATCTTTTTTGATAAGCAGCTTAAAGTAACTATGTTCTGGTTTACTACTTTCTCTCCTTAAAATTACAAGAGTTTTTATAAAGCACAAAAGAACACTCCTTGCACTCCTTTAGCACATCCTCATTACTCCATCCCAGAGTAAATCCAGAGTACAACCATCTATAACTTCATTAAAGCAATAACTGAAGCACTAGGAAAGACAAATGTTTATGATACAAATAAAGATATATATATTTTCATAGTACAGATAGCTACCAAAAAACTCAAAGAAAATCATTCAGCTCCTCCCATCAAATGTCTCCTACAGTTCTTTAAAGACATTTCTATTGTGTGATCCAAATATATGAATGACACAGACTGCGATGTTCCATACAACAAGGAAATACTGGACACATTCCACAGCACACCCTGAATTGCTCCACAGTTGGAATCACTACTGTAGAAGAAACTGGTTCCTTCCTTTATACAGGAATAACTCTCCTTGGTTCTAGGATAAATTCGAAGCTGAATTTTCTCATGCAAAAGATTTGCATGAAAACTTGCTATAGAAAGAGGAAAAGGCATTATTTCCTACACTGCCACAAAACACCCTTACCGCCACTGCTATTTCAGCATCTCATCCACTCCAGCACACAATAGTTTGAACTAGTTAACTCATTCAGTCCTGCAGATAACTCACATCTCATATCTACCACTAGAACAACCCCACAGCGTTAAGCACTATAGAAAAGCCCGCAGCCATCTCTTCAGTGTCTATTCTAAAGATTGCTCAAGGCCCAAAAACTAATAACATACTCTTTCATCACACATTCGTACTCCCTAACCTTATTCAGATAACGTTCATTCATTGCTTTTGCTATTTGTTTTATTTCACAGCGCTGATCTGCATCCCTTTTCCTCTCATTTAACTTCTCCGCCAGTGTTTCAAGTTCTGTAAGAGCCATCTGCAGAGGTAATCTGTCAGGATGTCCTTTATTAGTGTTCTTCAACATATCCTGAGGGGAAATGATAAAACAAAACAAAAATCAAGTTTAATTCCAAACTCAAGTCCAAAGGACGAGAGGATGTCCTGTGGACTTGTATGTTAAGTTACTGCCACATTCCCTACACAAATACTACTGAAGAACAAGACCAATGAACATCCAATGAATATTCAGATAGTGTATCACTTCTTTTCCTAAATATCTTAATAGTTTTTTAAAAGATACTGAATGGAGTTGCATACAGCCTATTTATAGGGAGAAAGTACAGAGAAGGAACCTGAAAATAAATGTAAAAATGTCAAATGTAAGAATTAATAAGTAAATAAATAGCACACGTTGTACATAATATTTAGCAGCTTGAAAATCAGTGTTATAACATGTAGGTGTATAAGCAAATATTTAAAATTAAATTTCTCAAATACTTTCTACTATAATATTTTTCTATTATCATTACTACTGTTATTATTCCTCACTAGCAAGTGACAGCACACTCATCCCAAAGTAGAAGACCATATTACTCCATGGAGGTCACAACAGTTTATTAAAAATTCCTTCCCTTTTGTAGGCATAAATGGGAACAATTTGAATGAAATTTTTTCTCTTTTCCCACAGTACTTAAAAATCATCGCACATTCACTACAACTTCTGACCACGGTAAATTCCATCTTTTCTGCTACTACAAAAACTCTTGCCACAGCTACCTAACTGCATGCTCCCACCACAGCTCACCCAACACTCATTCCTGGACCTCCAGCCCAAAGCCTGTCCCATGTGACATCTGTAAAACACAGCTAACTTCTAGTGCTCACTGAGTAGACCTTACATGGCCTGGAAGGAGTTACAAACACTGTATGTTGGTCTGGAGCTGGGAACTGTGAATTCTGTCCTGTGTTTTGCTTAAACAGAAAGTAATGCTACACTGTTTCTACTGGTATTTTGAAGTGTTATTATCTAACAAACTGTTATGAGTAAGTAGCACTTTCCAATTACAGCTCTAATGTGAAGTGACTTAAAAGCTACATCTAGCCTATTAAGTAGTCTAGAGTAAATCAAATTTACTGAGATTTTCCATCAGTATACTTATTACTTGTCCATGCAACCAGACTGAGATCAGTACATTACGATGAATTACGATAAATTTTTCCCGTTACTTCCTCACAATCCAGTGATCACTCCCACTGCAGCATGCTCCTCCAGCAGAAGACAGCTACCCAGCAATTTCATAACCAATCACATGAGAATGCAACAAGAACACGTCTTGGGTAAGTCTATTTGGTAAATATTCTTTACCTGCAATAGTAGAATGAACTGTGGAAAGCGCTGGATAGGTTTCATCATTAAACCATACAGTGTAATCCGATCAGGGCTTGACTCTTGGCACTGCTGCAATGCAAGAACATCACACTGTTTACTTCCATAAGTGTATTTTCATCAGTTACAGAATGAAAGGAAAGTATTTTCTGAAAATTCTTCTGTATCATTAGCATTCATTATAGCAGCAGTATTGCAAAGATTCCTCATTTTCATTTAAATACATATATGAAATTTAAATCACTGTTAAGATGATGGCATCGTCACTGAACTGAAATCTCCTCCCTAAAAAAGAAGTATAGCAGGGATGGAGCCTTACCAGCAATGCAGTACCCACCTATATATCTGCCACAGCACATTCATGCTTTTCATAAAAGGAGTGCAACAAAATGTCTGCTTAACTTCAAGGACAACAAAGCAAACGTAGTGGTTCAGGGTCTTAAATCTGAAATACCTAAGTGATTTATTGATTTATAGTCTGTAATTTACTATTGCTGCTCTGTTTCTTGGGGTTGAGGCCATAAATGTGTAACAACCACTGTGTTTTTAAGAGAAAATCTAAGGAAAACACCATTACCTCAGTGTTATGGAAACAAAAGGAGACTTTCATTTCTTTATTAAAGAAACTAAAGGAAAGAGCAGTGATTTATGTTTGGAAAGAAATATAGCAGAATCCATTATTTTGGTTATCAGGATTGGCAGATAAAAATAGAAAAAACTCACTTGCATGTGCAGATGCAGAAGCCCAGTTTGTGTAAGTCATTGCAATATTTGGAAATATTTTGACCAGAATCACAGATGACCCAAACCAATAAGAGTAGAAGAAATATTACAATATTGATAACAGAACCAAAAAAAAAAAAGAACCAATAACACTATACTGGTATAGTGCTCAAGTTTCTATTTATTTTCTATTATCAGCTTCATAGCAATTTGTTCCTGTTTTTATCTCCAAAGCCTCTCTACATTGTTTTTTTTTTTTTGATCCAGCCAGCAGTACAGAAGATTCTGGCACAAAGGTCTGTTAGTGGCAGGGGGGCAAAAGAAAAAAAAAAAAAAAAAGAAAGCAAGCAGAGAAATTCTGTTCTTAGCATTTGGTTGTGACTCCCCAGCTCTGGGCAGTACCAAACGCTGGTACTGACAAGTAGTGACAAGAAGTCTAAATCATGCCACTGCTGAAACAATGGGGCTCTACCAGCATGAGAAATGACTATAACCTCACTAGAGAGCTTCACTGTTTAAGTTTTCCTAGGGCTTCTGTGTTTGATTGACCACTGCCACAGATCTGGTAGGGTAACAGCTCTGAAACGCACAACTCAATCCAGAACTCTCAGGGAAATGAGACAAACACAGCTTACAGGCTCTCAGCAGTGAAACAAACAGCCTAAAAGCCTCGCAAAGGATTTTGCCTATCCTCTGTAGGGTATCATCCCTAAGGATTCCCAGCAGTTCCTCTGCATGTGCCAGGCTTTTAACGCACATTACTGTAATCATCACATCAGCACAAATATTTTCAGTTTCACTCCCACATTGCAAAAAAAAAAAAAAAAAAAAAAAAAAAAATAAAAAAAAAAAGAAAATAATGGGGAAAAAAAAAA